>JAWLRI010000232.1:222455-246024 GCA_034781795.1 Crypturellus tataupa
GGGGGTTGGACTAGATGACCTCTAGAGGTCCCTTCCAACCTTAGGCATTCTATGATTCTATGATTCTATGATTTGTATTCTGTGGCTTTGGCCTGAGAAGGCTGGAGTGTTTTTGGGTGCTTTGGGGCTCTTGGTCCTCAGGTCAGCTGGCTGCTTTGCTTCTGTGTAGGAAAGATAGGAAAGACCAAGGATTTTGTAAGTCTCCAGAAGACCCCAGCATCTGGAGCTTACTCAAATCTTGGAGAAATTAAAGGCATATGGGACCAGATTGTGCAGGTAGCTCTTGCTTCTGAGCATTACATAGTAAATAGCTTTGTTCATTCCCTCCCATCATAGGTTGTTGGGTCAACTGGCAGTTTATGGACTTAATGGCTTGTGAGCTTGCTTAATATGTCAAAATTGGTGGAACAGGCTGTATTTAAAATTTAAATAATCCATTTTCATATGAAATCAGTGTGGGACTTGAGCAGTGTCCAAATTAATGCATGGCACATTTGAATACTTGCTAATTAGACTTAACAAATCAGTAAGAATTGTGCACTGGTGAGAACTAAATCTACTAAAGAAATAGAGCAGCAGTTCATTTGAGGGGAAAAAAACCCCACACTCTATCTAATGTTTTCCATTCATAGAGATTGTGAAATGCTGATTAAAAATACACTGGCCCCTGGGACACAGCTTGGCTGTGATATGCAGAGCAACAAGGTGAAGTCAAGTGAACAAGTGACAGAATTAAATCCTGACTGATAAAGCACAAAGTTTCTGTCTGTAATTGCTGAAACTTGTGAGATTAAGTTGGTGGGAAGATGACTGTTGTGTACAGATTTTCATGCAGTAGCTGGAGAAATTAATTGATCGTGTTAATGGCAGAGACTTTGTGCTATTAGTGTTTTAAAGTGACTTTATGCGTCATTCCAGGGCGTAGCGAGTATTTGACTCTGTTCTATGCTAGGCTGTTTACAGACATCTGAAAGATGCTTCAAAGAGTTCCTCGTGTATTTTTCAGTGACTTTGCAAGCTTTAAACGCTTGTTCAAAAGGAAGTGCCTTGGTATTCCCCCTCCCTGCTAATGTGACTGCTTCAAGAGATTGCTATGCCCTAATACAGATGTTGATGTAGACTGCCCAGAAGAGCAGCTTATGAAGAATTTGAGCAGAAATAAGTGATGAGGTGCAAAACAAAGGTCAGAATTTAACCCAGAATATGCGCCCAACTGTAAGGCAACTCAAAGGGGTGAACAGCCTTGCCTAGCTCCTCTGCAAAAACAGAAATTTAACCCCAAGACAAAGGAGAGCTGGGCCAGGCTTGTCTCAGCTAGGCAGTGTTCTGGTTACCTCATGGAGAATTTCTTTTTTTCCATAAAGAACTGTGTTTGAGCAGGGAAGGATGTTTCCCAACTGGACGACGGTGGCAGAGGTGTCACAGCATTTCCCAGCAGAGCAGCCCAGGCTTCCTGGAATTGAAGCTTCCTAATGGAAGACACAAGGAATGTGCAGTAAGAAGGCCTGAAGTTTCAATTAAGTATCTGTTCATGGATGTTTCCCAGAAGGCTAAACAACACATCACCCGCCTGAACTGTAATCAAAGTCAGTAATTGCCTTTAAGGGTTCAACCCATTTAATCAGCATTTGCAGTAAGTATTTTTACAGATACAACTGTATTACTAAGCTGGGTTCTTTTAATAACTTTTATCATCAATATGCAGAGGCTTTGCTATCCTGTCAAAGGATGCTCATCTCCAACGCACTTTGCATTTGGTCTTAATATAAGTCATCCTGCTTCAAGAGCGTAATTGTGTGGGCTTTGCTTGCTCACTTGTCCAAAAGTTAAAATTGGAGAGATGAGCACAGTGAGTTTTGGAACAAAGACTTGGAAATGAAGCGTCCCCTTCACATCTCCTGTTATTAGGTGCCTGGCACTGCGGATGAGATCCTATTTGATGTACAAAATAGACTTTTCAGTTATGCCTTGGGTGACTTTGTCCCAAAAGCACAAGTCATTTATGCACTGGGACCCCAGATGCCCTAATGAAAATAAAAGACTTTAAGATTAGGCAGGGCAAAATAATTGGAGTGTGAAAAATATGGCTTACAGAATGAAATTATGTAAGAGAAGCAAATCCCGTGACAGTCAAGGTTATGGTGATCCAAGGGGATATAAGGAATTTTGTATTTTGTGTATGTAAGTAGCTTGTAACCTTGTTTTTATAGATTGGACTTAAATGCAAATGCAACAGGAACAGTGGGAAAAACACTTGTCCATTTAGAGAATTTGTGTTTAGAAATGTGGAGATACTGGAAAAAATCTGTAAGCTAAAGCAAGAGTGACACCTTATCCTCACACAAGCCATATCCTTCCAAGAAGGGATGGAAATACTTTGGAATTATAACTAAATGCAAAAAGCTAGTGTTTACTTTTCATTTTGACCTAGTGAAGAACTGAAATGCTGCCACCTCTTCTCCAAGGCTTCAGCCTTGGTCTCTCAGACCATGTATAAAAAAATGCACCTAGCAAGATACTATGGTAATGCAAGCTTGAAATCAACCATTATGTTAAACATGGCAGATTAATGAAACACTCTCTAATGGCAAGCAGAATGAAACTGTTGTCCTTGTATATCAGCATCTGTATCTTTTTCCTAATTTAAATAAAATGTTTGGGTTGAGAAGTGTCCTTAAAATGTTGTTTTCTCCAGAGCCTTTATTTGGCTTGACTAAATGGTCCTACCTGATCTGTGGGCCCAGAACTGCAGCTCTGGTATTGGCTTCCTTGGCTGTTATCTCTTTAATCTAATGATTTACTGTGTTTTCCACTTTTGCCACAGGTACCTTGGAAATTGCAGCCTCCTGATGCATAGATTCTTGGTGACTGAGCACTAGATGTTGTTGATGGCTTCCTGGGTCGTGTGTGGTGTGCTTCATCTGGCGAATCCAAGGACTTTGCAGAGGGGCACTTCTCCGTGTGGGTTATATGCACCTCATTTAATGAGAACCTGATTTTAGTCAGTCTGCTTTGTCCTGAGGGCTGTTTCTTTCCATAGCTGCAGCCTGATGAACTTGAATGTTAGAGATTGGTGGAAAGACTCATTTTGCAGAGCTAGATGATCCTGAATTGTCTGGATGCTGAGATATTCAAATGTTTTTTCTACTCTTTGCAGCTGAAGTCCTTGAAGGAAAGCACAGTGGAAGTGCCTCTGATTAGCAGTTATGATGGTGAGGCTGTGCTCTGTGCTGGTAAGGTTGCTCAGTATACAGTTTTAAACAAGGTAACTTTAGAAAAGCGACACTTGCGCTTTTCATTTTTAAATCTGGATGGTTGAAGCCAGGTAATTAAAGGAGGTTTTGTGGGGATGAACTGCTCTTCCTGCTCTGTGATCAGTGGGAGCAAAACAGGCTAATGAATGTGTGTAAGTGTATAAGAACTTCCCTCCATTGCCAAAAAAAACCCTGATAAATCCCCTCCTCTCTGAGCTGAGAAGAGCATCCAGCACGCCCAAACTCGGCACAGGTATCGCTGCAGTCACGTAGCTGTGACTGTAACAACACAAGGGAGCAGAGCTGATGGTCTTTAATGTTGATTCTTGATGGAGGAAAACCCTACAGCTTAGACACAAGCAGAACTGGTATTTCATGCTTGGCTCAAAAACCCTTTGAGTTGTGGGCAAATGCGGTCACTCTGTGTCTGAGATCTGTGACAATCTGAGAACTGAAAAGATGTGGAAGAGTGGCAAGAAAACTTACTTTAGACTTTCCCCAAGTGGATTTTTAAGGGCGGATGCTCTACCTGTGTGTAAAGCAGACCTTTCACTTTGCTGAATTTTCACCATACCAGAGGCTCTTAACTATCTTTTCATGCTGACACATGTACTCCTCTCAGGTGTTCACTTCTTCGTGTGTTCCAGATTTAGTACTTCAGAAAGACCTAGGTAACAGTGCAGATAAATATTTCGTAACATTTGTTCATATGAAGGGTTATAGTTTGCTATATCTGCATGACATGAATCACAGAAACATTTATATTTCTATCCACATACGTAGCGGGTCGCTACATACTTGAGGGAGAATTGTATTCACATAGGATTATGGTAATGATTTGCATTAAATATAGTATGATAGATTAGTATTAATAGGTTTAAATTTCTAGGAAAATGAGAGATTGGCACCTTCCTAGAGACATTCCTGTTTGCTTTTCACTTAATCTTCTTGTTAAAAGGAGCTTACTGTCTCAGACAATACTTGGGGCTATTTAATTTCCTAGTTTGCTCAGTTGTGCTGTAAATTGAAGCTATTTTTTTGCTAGATGCCCCACGGTTCTGCAGTTCATGTTGCTACGGTTGCTAACAGGCCCTGCTGGCCACCCATCTCGGTGGCTTCAGAAATTTAGTCCCATAGGTTAAGCTACGTATTGGACAGTAAATATTTTGGCTGCTGATGAATTTACATCCAAATTGCCTGCTAAAAGCCCAACTTGAGTGAGCACTGAGGAACTCATGACACTTTTCTGGTTTATCTAGTGTGGGTTGTGGTCTCAGCCCAGATTTTGTGGCCAGTAGTGTACAGAAATAAAATGCTCTTACAACTGGCTCTAATGGGCACAGAGGAGCGTGCCATCCTCAAAGCACTTAGTATCAGCAGAAGCGCTCCTGTGAAAATCCTTGGGAACACTGATTTTAGTGATAGCAGGGTTTCAAGCTAATGTGGAATGTTCTTGCCATCCTTGCCCAGATGTTGTGCAGTAACAAAATGTTTGTATTCAGTTTAGCATATAAGACCTTGAACAAATTCCTGAAGTTTGAATGATGCCTTTTCCTTTGCTCTGGATAGGATGTGCTATAGTAACTCTCCTACTTTCAGACCTGGAAGCTGCCAGGTTTTAACAAAGTTAAGACAATTTTGGGGTTGGTTTTGGGGCTGCCTTGCTCCCCTCGGAGTCTCTGACGGCACAAGAGCATTAGTGAGTTTGGCTGCAAGCCTGGCATCCCTGAGGACATGAGCCAGCATGGCAGAGCAGTGTGAATTTGGGACAGAGCTATTTATATCGCTTGATATTTTATTTAGCACACATATATATTTTAGAAAAGCCTTGATAAGCTCCCACAACTGGTCTCCTGTAAATCTCTAACATGTCTGTGAGCAGCACACTTCCTAACCCCCATGCTGCTTGTCCAACAGAAGAGGATAGTTACTGTCTCTGCCTTCAGGGCAAAATGCTTCTTCCTCTTCCATTTTGCTATCTGTGGACTCCCTGCTTCTTTCAAGACACAGAGATGGTCTGCTGACCATGGGACCGTGCTCTACGTTCAGTGCAGGGTCTGTCAGGAACCTCTCCTCTTGCTTTGTGCTTGTGTGGAGCTGGTAGAGCTATTTCACATGCTCTGCCCATTACTGTATGTCCTTTCTGCTGTGCTAATTTGAGCTAGAAAAGTCTCTCTCTGTAGGTCTGTATTTACTATTCAGGCCTTTACAAAGGAGAAAATTGTGCCCTGGAGCTGATTTCTGTCTCGCATGCTCTTGCTAGTGTAAAAATATTTACTTAGGTATCTTCTGTATTTTTTGTGTGTATGTGTTTTATTTTATGTGAAGACACTACTCTATCTTCTTGTAAGAAGTTCTACTACTGTTTGGAAGGGCTGTGGACTGTGGCTGTTGGTGACAAAGTTAAAGTTGATCAAGGGTGACTTCTCCATGCCTGAGGATTCACCAAGATATGTTAATAACTGTCCCATGATGATTCATGTGGACCCTACTGGGTAAAGGAGGATAAGCTAAACAGGTGGATAACAGGATCATTCTTGGAGCATTTCCTTTCCTGCTGCTGTTTGCTGAGGACTGAAAGGGAGAGACTCTCAAATAGTCACATTAAGCATGGATAATAAAAAGCCAAAGTGCCTGGCATGCAAAAAAAAGTTACTAGAAGCAGATGGTGAAAAGATAAATGAATGGGAGTTGGCAGAGTAACCCCAGTCTCATCAAAATGGGGGGAGAATAAAAGAAAAATAACCTGTGTGCCACTTTGAAGTGACTACAGGGAATGTCTTTGTTTGCTGGAGGGCTTCCCAAAGCCGGTCCCTGGCAGCCTTGCCTGTAAATTAACGTTAGTGATGATGCAATCTAGTGCAGTGCTTGCTGATATAATGTAAACACCTCTCTGGAGGATATTGTTGACATCGGTGTGTGCCTATGGTTCTTCCCTCACTGGTTTCCTCTATGGAAAGTGCAGTGAAAAGATTATTCCCTTAGAATTATTTATGTCTATCCTTTATGATTTCAGAGGGAATATCAAGACTGCAATTAAATTCATCCTTATTAGCATCAAATCCCAAAGCAATTGCATCAAAATGGAGCTGAACGAGACCCTCCAAGAGTATGAAAAGTGAGAAGGAAATTGCTCTGCCATTCCTTATTCTGGCCATTGGTTTTACAGCCTCTTCCTCATCTCTGTGCTAACTGTACACATTAGAGAGTGCTATCTTGCCAGCAGCACCCAGGTGGACGTCAATCTCCTTGTGCAGAACTCCCTGATGCCCTTAGCAGGGTCTCCTACAGCATTTCATAAGCAGTTATGACAGAAGGGTAAACCAAGGAGAGTCATTTGCTTCTGCCTCTGAGGAGCCATATCCTACCCCAACCTCCCTGTGTGGCAGTGTTGAGTTGCTCAGCCTGGTTGTCTTAAGTTATCCAGTGATTTCACAAAGTTGCCCTGTTCCTCTTGCAGGGGCTTTATACTGCTGCTGAACTGCTATTTAAAATACTATAGATGTTAGATGATGCATCTTGTTGACATATCTGAGGTTAAATTGATTTTCAGGCTTCAGGAAGAAACTTTCATGCTGGTCAGATTAACTGGAGTTATTGAGATTTTATTGTCTCCCCTCTAGCATGGCAACTGCCCAGGGCTGTTGGGCATTTCTCACCCAGCAGGACCCTTGCACAGACCAAAGATGCTGGCAGTGTGCTGATCTCTTCATGGCTCTTCCTGTGACACATGGCAATTGTGGCCCTGCTGTCAAATCTGAACCTGCCTTGCAGGAGATGGGATGTGAGCACTTTGGATCCCTCTGCGCTAAATGTTTAATGCATAGTTGTCTGCCTGCTGCCAGGGGATGGGATTCAAGGAGTCAGTCTGTATGTCAACTGCTAAGCAATGAGTGGCTGTCAGAGTGGTAACATTTATATCTGTCCTTCTCGCAAGCCAGGGCTGCATAAAGAGCTGTATAAATAACTGATGTTACTTTAACCCCAATTTATAATTGGTTACAACTGCCTCAAAGCAGAGTCTTGGGCAGAAATGAGCAGACAAGGAGACAAGCCTGAAAGCATGTAAAAATCTCACTCAGCCCTAAGTGTAACTTTTGTCCCTCCAAAAGGAATATAGAGCTTAAAGAAAGAACCTAGTGTGGGGTAGAATGTGTAGGAACAAGGGTTGTGGGGATTCCTGCACGTGATGCACGTGGACTGAGGGAGGGGTGCGAAGGAGCATGGGCATTTGGTAGCTTTTATCTATCTGAAACACGGGAAAAGCCTGGTACAAGATGATCACAGCATAAAGCACAGCACAAAGACAGCGTGAACAAGGTCACCTGGAAACGCCTGCAAGGATCTGGCACTCTCCAGGTTGTGTAAGGAACTTTCTGGCAGGCTGTGAGCTTCCAGCAGACTGACGTTGCTCTTAGACTTCTGTACGGACTGGGTGGTAGAAAGGATGAAGTATCTTCTGGGAATGGTCCTGCATGAAGGCAGACTAATAGGAAAGACTAACAGAAATAGAATAACTTTTAAGATTAATAAGAAGCAGGAAAATTTCTGTAGAAAGGCTATGTTCTTCCATGCTCTCAACTATTCGGCCAGTAGCGTGGATTTTTTTTGCCTATCTGGTGCTGAATTATACCTGCAGAACAGCCAAGCAACACACAGATTTAGCAGGTATGTGACTTTACTTAAAAGCAAACTGAATGACCCCTGCATCAGTCCTACACGTCTCTCTTATTCTCATATTAAAAAATGTATTTTATAGTAAAAGATAATTTCAATTTTCTTTAAGGAACGTGGTGTGATGCTAGGAATGGATCAGAAGAAATATACCTGAAATTGTTGCCCTTTTTCTATTTGCAAGCCAACCCTCACTCCTGCAAAATGGTTTTATTCTTAGCAGTACTGACAAGTGCCTGTGAAGCCTCCTGCTGCTCTTCTGATGTCTTAGACAGCCAGTGTGAGGGCTGTGAAGACAATCTGGTCCATGGCTGGAATGCCAGAGCAGGTACTAGAAGGAAGGAAGCTTCATGGAGTCTAAAGTGACAGGGAAGACTAGCTTGGCCTCTCACGGAGCAATAAAATATCTTCCCTGAGTTCCTGTCTTTACCTCTCTCTTGTTCTTTCCTGCATCCCCAGCACAAAAAGACTATTAGGAATCTGATTCCAAGTCAGCAACAAATTATGAGCCACTGGGTGACTTGGAACTATTACTGTTTAGATTATTGTCATTGAAATTAGGATTTTTTTTATCAAAATGTAATAGATAAATTTAAAGGTGCACTGTGCCCCTTTAATTACAGCAGTGCAGGTGCTAAGAGTCAGCTGCTGCAGTGAGACTGCAGTACTCAAAAAGGCCCACTGAGGTTCCCCATCCTCACAGGGAAATGAATGGAGACAGGAGATGGGGGTGTGGGGAAGCTAATTTATAAATATGCTCATTGGTAATTACTTGGGATGCAGAGCTAAGTGTGTAAAATGCAAATTTGGATTTTGTTGCCCTTGTTCTTTTGGCTGGAAAACACTTATCATTTGAACACAATGCGTAAGATAAACTAAAAACTTAACAAGCTTTTTAAGTGTTTAAATGCATTCTACTCATTCTACTGTGGTTTAGTATGGTGCTGGGAAACAGACCAGAAGAGCTGGGTCACATCTAAACTTATTTATTTATTTATTTTTTACTCCCCTCTCCTCTTGATTCTGCTGATGAAAAAGTTTCCAGCCATCAAAAAACCCAACAGACTTCTCATTTGGGCACTAGCCTAAGAGAAGCTGCAGCTCAGAGGCTGTCTGCAGGTGATGGAGGCTCATCCAGATGAGGCAGCTCAAAAGAGACTACACCTTGATCCATCTAAATGACCCCAGGAGGCACACTGAAGCACTCCCAGGAAAGCAATAGCAGTTACCAGGGCACGTAGCATCATCTATAATGTGTTTGCCACCTCCAGTTAGAGTAAATTGTTCTTTATCCTGAAATGAGGCTGCCAAGGAAGCTGCATAGGAAATGCATAGGGTTTCATCAAAGGCACAGCAATTTAGTGCCCAGAGAAGGTTCCTGGTTTGGCATGTTGGCAGGGACTGCGTAGCCCAGCTTTAGGCAGCGGCATCAGTGGCAGCAATTCCCATATTCCTGCAAGGCGCTTCCCTGCTCCTCGCTGTACCGGCAGCTGGGGTGAGGCCGGAGACCTTAAGAGCCTACTGAGGTTCCTCATCTTCCCTGAGTGAAATGAATGGAGACAGCAGAAAGAAAATTCAATTTGTAAACATGTTCAGCATTAATTATTTAGCATGCAGGGCTAGGTGTGCATTTCATCCCTTGCAGAGCAATGACAGCCCTTCCCTGAGGGCCTGCAGACCAAGGGCCTTCCCCATGCAGGGGTAACTAGGATATTTTGACCATTTTCAAGGCATCTGGGTAGGCGAGTCAAACTTCCTCCTCTGCCTGTGCTCTGCTTGCAGTGGCAAATGTGTATAGCAGGAACAGAGGGGACAGTCTGTTCTCTTCCTGGTTCAGTGTTCCTCTTGGGAGACTGTAGGAGGATTTACATGTTTTCCTGAGTCCTGACATCTCTTGATTATCTGGGTTTGTAAATTCAAAGCACCTCCCAAATTCCTCCCCTCATCCCTTGTTTAGCCTGCAAGGGGGAAAGACATTGCCTAGAAATCTGCATGTGTTTGAGCTTAGGGAGGGCTAAAACAAGTCTTGCTTCCTTTACATTCTTCCCTGGTTCTACATGAACCAGGCTTATAAATAGGACAAACAAACCAGGCTTGTCAAGTCCAAACTCTGCAAGTTCAGAATGTCATTTGAAGACTTAGGATTCAGTTTCTGTTTAAATACTCTAAACTAGAGGAAGGCTGCACTCAGTTGAGTCAGAAGTAAGACAGTCACTGCTCATTTTGGCTGTTTATTTTCTGCTTTGGATAAAGCCTAAACCACTAGAGGTCAGGGGAGGGATGTCCAGGGAGCCCAGCTGAACACCCCCGATGGCAGGGATGGAACTGCAGAAAGGAAGGCATTTCTCCATGCTTAACGCGTCTAGGTTAATTTTGAAGGTATTGATTTTTAGGCAGTCTCCTGGGGAAAGCCTAAGTGTGTTGTTGGCATTTACCATCCTTATTCACTCCCTGGCTTTGCTACAGATTTCCAGCGAGACCCGTAGCAAGTTATCTAATCCCTCTGTGCCACAGGGTCCCATCTGTCATGCAGGGCTTCTCCTGCACGTTGCCCTTGCTTAATTCACATCCAGCACAGTGTGGCAGGGGCTGTTTTTCACCATACATAGGAGGGGTTGCGTGAGCGGGGAGTACGGAGCCCGACCATCCCCTGGGGATGATAAAAATGTAGATAATCCACGATTGCTCTTACCTCGCAGCTAGAAATACCTGTCCGATACTTCTGCTTAGCTAGAACTAACCTGGCCTGAGAGAGGCTCAGCTGCAGCATGAAGGCTCACAGAGGTGAGGGGCTGTCGCCCAGATGCTCTTCCATGTGTTTTCTCCTCCTCTAGAGTGTGCTGGATGGTCATAGACAGAGAAGCCGATTGGTACTTGTAAGATTTGGTCCCGTAGGTGGAAAGTTGGGACTACGGTAGGTGGACCTCATGCCACCCTGTCCACAGGGACTGCTGAAGGTGAGGGATTGCCAGGAGAGGGTGCTCCCGTCCTCCAAAGGAGCAGGCATCATAGTGTGGCCTTTCAGAGCCACAGCACTTGGGCAATGCCCTGTCCCACTTGTCCCTGCAGGAGAACAGCTTGTCACCTCCACCTGCCCCTTCAGCGGCTGGGGCTGGAGGGAAGGGAAGGAGACAATATGCACAGATCTTGCCTTGGCCTGTCTCAAAAGATGAGTTAAGGTGCTAATTAGGACAGCAGATTGTCCCACCGTCATTCCTGGAGACAAATGCAGAGGCTCGAAGGCAAGTGACAAGTATTCAACGTGCCTGCCTGGCTGGGATGGCCACAGCAGTCTCGGTGGGCGTAGGGTATTGGAGGGTATTAGCCTTGGGAGGCTTATCTATGTGGGAGGGAATGTCCGTATACACCAAGGAATGCACTTGGATTGCCGTGATGGCACAGTCTTCACTAGGTGAATGTTTTCAAGTTGCTGTGTCTTCCTCCGTACTCTTTGTTGCGTTGCTCTTTACAAGAAACTTGAACTAGTTTCAGGAAAACCTACTTCTTTTGCAGATAGAGCATATCCATACGGGGTACTGTGCAGTTGCAGCCAGGGAAACCTTCCCTGGATAGGTGTGCTCTGCAGCTGCTGCAGGCTTCCCAGGCTGAGCAAGTGCTAGGGGCTGGGAAGTGAAAGGTAAGAGGAATCCGAAGGGATTTGATGGTGAGTCATGTGCTGAGGATCTGGCTTTTCTAATGCTTCTGCTCATGCTACCCTGCCAGAAACAGGGTATTTCCTTGTTCTCACAAGACTGTTTGATCGCAGTTACTCAAGGCTTCCCTGCACCCCACTTCATGGTGGTGGCATTGCCACCTGTCCCCTGCGGGTGGAGGAAAATGCTTCACATTCTTCCTCATTGCTGAGCCCTGTTACAGCTGATGGCAGCAATAGGCCCCTTCCTAAACTGCCTCAGGCCACCTGTGATCAGTGTCTTGTGCCTTAGGGTGCCAGGGAGGAACGCGGTGTGTTTGTGGCACCCATGGCACGTGCATTTTCCATACTGAGTAAAGGGATTGCTACTCAGAGGAGCATTAGGCTTGTGTGAAGGATTGTACCCCCCCAGCTTCAGTGTTAGTGCTGTTCATTTGCCATCTGCTCCAAGGAAGATTTAGCAAAACTGCCAGGAAAATATAGCAGTAAATAGCATTTCTATAGCATCTGCCATCAGAGACTTGTAAAGTACTTCATAGGCTTGGTTGAAGTCTTGCTGCTGTTAGGGAATGGGAGGCAATTCTTGTGCCTTCTGTGTGAATGTGAACAGTAGGAGAGCGGAGAGGAGACTTACCAAGGAGAGCAAGGACCTGGCGGGGTACCCCTGTTTTCAGGATGATGGTGAGCCCTCAGTTAGGGGCTGAGCACAGTGAACTCGGAGGAGGCCTCAACGGGGCAGTTTCAAGAAACCGAAGTGCTGTCAGACTGCTCGCTAAGGCAGAAATGTCCTAATGATGGCAGTGCATGTGGGCCTGTTATCCCAGTGGTGCCCGTTGGGCGGGATGTTGCCCCTCTGCCTGCATGCCCAGGGGAGGGCAGCTCTCCGTCAGGACACTGCACTGGCTGGTGGGATTAATCTTCAGAGAGGCCACTGCTTCTTTTGTAACTTAGTGAGATGCCTCTGCAGCTTCCTTAACAGACATCAACTTACGTTCAACTACATTAACTAAAACTCCTGACTACTTCTCTCTTCCCTCCACCTCTGGAAATAAATCTGCAGCTGTAAAATGACTTGTCCTTGCAGCAAGTACAAAGATGACGCTCTGCTCAGACTCGGTTGTGACGCTTTGAAGTAGGAGCCTCTCCACAGAGCAGGTCGCACGTCTGCAGTGCCCCAGGCCCACGCTGCCACGCAAGATAAGGGGCAAGCCCCATTCTGCAACGTGACTGCCCAGAGGCGCTCGTCTCGCTGAGGACACCTTCCTTCCCCTTGAGGAGGCCAAGTGGAGGAATGAAGGAGGGGATGCAACTTGTCCAGGGCCAGCGATGGAGTCTGTCAGAACTGCATTTATTTATCTGGCATATTCTTCTCCGAAGCTGTGCCAAAACCACACCTACTTAGATGGGACAGGGCATTCTTATGGCCTGAAGTCAGCTGGGGTTTCTGCCTCCTGCAGAACTAGTTTTTCCTCATCCTCTGTGACAACTGTGAAGAAAATCAACCCGCTCCTAGATGTGTGATCCAAGTGAAGTGTCAGGGTTGTGTGGAGGAGGAGGTTTCCAAGGGCTAGGAGGAAAAGTGGCCTTTTGAGGGGTTCAGTTATATATGCTGCTTTTAGGGCATGCTCTACTTCATGGGCTGGATGGGGAGGAAAGCAGCACTATTTCCATGCTGCTTAGATGTGACAGTCACTACCCAACCTTCAGGGAGTTTAGTCTACCCCAAATCAAGGAAAACACAAATGCTAAAAATATTTCTAGGGGGGGAAAAATGCCACAGTGGATTCATGTGGTATTGAGGGTCAAATACTCTTTGTGGTGGTAAAAAAAGCTGTGGCTTGTGTGTTGTTGAACTGTGAAGTCCTTCACGAGTTGTGGTTTCTCCTTTAGCAAGGGATATCTGGTAGTTTTTTTCAACAACAACATTTCCAAGGCCTTGGTTTTGCTTCCGTAAGCAAAACCAGGCGAGTCAGGGGCATCACTGAGCCTGTTTTCCATAATGATGGAAAGTGCTTTCCTGATAGGATCAGCAGTGATAATAAAATGAACTTTCCCTGCTTTCTGATCTACTTCTAGCTGTTGGCTGTGGACAGTTTAAAGCACATGCAAACAGAGCTAATGGCAGGTGCCCGACTAGTTGCTGTTCTAGAACAGAGTTAACTTAATGGTGAGGTTTAACTTTACCTTCCTTGAAATTTATGTGTAAATCTCCTCTCTGAAATCCTTCTGTATTATCTAGAAAATTCCAAGCAAGGCAACTCTTTCCCTTGCTCCTGTGCTAATGACAAGATGTGCTATAAGGACTAGAAAGGGACAGTAAGAATAAAAGCTGCTGCGGGGTTGCTGCTAGAAGCTCTCTCATTAGAATTGTATCTGCATAAAATCTTTGTAGGGTTATTAGGAAGGGACATATTCCTGGGAACTGTCATGTGGAGACCAACTTCCCTGCCTAAACGTAAGGTCAGATCGTCCCAGGTATCTAATAGCTTTTTCTCATCAAAGTGCACCTTGAACCAACATATGATGATATATGATTTTAAATATGATTCTTGCAAGTCGTAAGGTTATGTTCTGAAGAAGCATCTTAAAAAATATTATCCTAGTTTGGGTGATCATAAATGGATTCCCTTTAAATTAAAAGAAAAGATAGATGAAAGTAGGTTTGTGAGTCAAATCTTCTGTTTCAAAGGGAAAACTTATTAGGGAAACCAATTTATGTACCTGAATATGGAGGAGGGCTGGAATTTTGTTTGCTGTTGAGGAAATTTGGCTGCATTTTTTTGAGTGCAGGAATCTCCACTCCAGTGCAATGAGAGAACTGGGCTATACCGGGAGAAAGTCCTTGAACTAACAGGGCCCTTTGTGAGTAGGACTCTAAGTGAAGAGCATTAGTGACCTGTATATATTGAAGAGCTGGGAAAAAGTGACCTGGCCAACAGGCATCCAGCCATAATAAACTGGGAATATTTAAAGAATAATTGGATTTAGGGAGGGGTGCAAATGACAAAAGTGATAGTTAAATAGAAATAGCACCCGATTTGAGCTCTGATCTTCTGTCTTGTAAGAGGAAGAAAAGAGATTAGTCCTTGATGAACATTTTGTATGGCTCTCCATGGGAAAGAACTTGCTATTGGGGAATAAATACAAGAATTTTTAGAATGAATCTTTAAAAAATGGGACAGCTACAGGTGGCACTGAAGTGAGGGAAACATGGCTAATTAATAATAAAGTTTTTAACAACACCTGTGGTGCTTTTATAGGTTTACCTTTCTGGAGGATTTCAGAAACTAATGTAATGGAAATAGATGGTATTCAGCCATAAAAAATGCAGGATATTGAAACCTACAAGACAATAAGGATTTCTGCTATACAGAATATTTAGGTGTGATTGGTTGTGGAGGAATCAAAGGATAATTATAACCTGTCAGGCCAGAAAAAATGCAATTGTCATTCTAGTAATCAGGAAAGACTAGGGGAGTGCTAATATGTTCTACAAAATGTGGATGAAATCTCATCTACTGCTCTGCATGAGGTTCCTAGCTCTGGAACAAATTCAGGAGAAGGTTATTCCTTCCCCAGTCATCCTAGAAACCTGTTTTGATGAGAGAAGATGATTTTGACCTGTGGGAGGCTTTGTCTGTGGATATCTTAAAGGTGTGAGTAGTGGAAGGGAAATCTAAGGGTGTAAATGGGCCAGAAATGAACTTGACTGGAAACAAGATAAAAATTTCTAATCCTCAGAACAGGGCAGTATTAAGATAATATCCAGATTGGAGCTGTGGGGAGAAGAAACTCCTTTTAGAAAGTGGCGATCTAGAAGGCCTTTCCAGCCCCATGATTATGGAAAGGATAATGCAGCTGCACTAGCTGTCACCACATGCTTTCAGCAGACAATCTTATCTGGTTTTTCCAGCTAGCTGGAAACTCGGCTGAGCTTAGGAGCAACACTTGGTTATTCCTACCAGTGCTTCCCAAATACCCTTAACCTGTGTTTTTTGGGGGGATAGTTATTCCTGACAGCTTTCTAGGCCAACCTATGTTTTGCTACAATGCTTTTAGACCTGCCTGTGAACTCATGTTGAATGCCTGCATTCTGAAAGGACGTGCCGATCGCTCTCTTTACATTCTCTTCCCCTCAGAGGAGAAAACACATGTTTCCTGATTCCACAACCAGGCTGTAATTCAATAAAAGGAACTGCTGATAGCAATTCATGCAGCTTATGAATGCCAGGAAAACGTGAGTTAGTTGCATTCAAATGAATCCTCTGCTGTAACGCACGCACCTCGCTTTCAAGGGCTTTATTTTTAATGTTCTTTATAGTGATGCTGGTGAACGTGTGGAATACATAAAATCAGGTACAGGACACATCTGTGAATATTGCTACTTGAGCTGATTTGCCTCCCTGTAGGAAATGACTGTTTTGACTATTTATCTCCTCTGTTACAGCTATAGACTTCTCTAAGTCAGTTCCTGTTTGAGCTACGCAAATTTTCGAACAATATCTAATTTTGACTTAATTATTGCTGAGGTAGCTGAGTATCGGCTAATTAACCTCATTATTAATAAATGTTTCATGTTCTGGCGTGTAGGAACTCTTTTACAGTTTTGTCGCACAGATAACTCTGTAGTAGTCGTTTTTTTCCATATAAATGCTCTCAAACCTGTACAAATCAGTCCTTGGCCTAAAAATCTAAGCCCTGATAAGCCTTTTGAATCTTTCCTTACAAAACACGGTCCTTGTCTGTCTTAGAGCTCTTTTGAGTGCTCTACTATTCATCAACAGCATTCTTGAGTGCTAGTCAAGAAAACTGTACTTGCTGTGTCACTCGGAGATGTGACACAACAAACAGGGTGTGAACTTGTGTTCAATTGACTTCTTTCACAATCAGCCATGTCACCTTTCCAAAGTGACTTCTTTCCAGAGTAAAATTCTCCATATTCTCCAAAATCCTCTAAGCACATACATCAGGAAGCCGTGTGTTTGGTTACAACGTGGGATGCTGGCTTGTCAAGTGGTCCAGGTGATTCTGGCAGTGAGCTCTGCCTGTATTATTTACAAAATGTTGTCTTGGAAAAACTTGTTGATTCACTAGCAATATATTAAACCAGAAAGAGCCAAGGTTCCTGAGGGACTTCTTCAGAAACATGCATAATAATGTATGCCCATGTGTAATTATATTTTGTGACCCATTAAATAGCCAGTTTTAATTCATTTAATGTGTCATGTTAAGTCTGAGTTGCTGTAGATCCCTAATCAGGATGTCATATAATACTGAACTCAGTGTTGTGCAAAAGTTCATTACAGTGACACTGCTACCCTTCAGCAGGCAAGCAAACTTCTGATCTCATTAAAATAAAAATCAATTTAATTTGGCAAGTTCTACTTTTTAATAAACTTGTTGATTAATAGAGAAATAGGAGGACCATATAATTAGTGCCAATCAAGTCCCATGCCAGCCTTAACATTATTTTACTTAGCACAGATGCCACTCTGGCAGGTCTGTATTTATGTTCATAAAGTATTGGCACAACAGGAATGTCCTTCCAGGCTTCTAGAAGTCCTCCCTGTTCCAGTTTTTTCAGGACAACTTGTGGGACTAGAGAGCCCCTCAATTCTTTCAACATTCTCATTAGTTCTGGCTTAAAAGTATCTCAGTTTAAACTTCCCTGATTAGGACATAAGATTGTTTGAACTAAGGAATAGTAGTTTTTAATATTAGTGTCCCAGTTAATTTCTTAACTGGCAGAGCATTTCCCTTTACTGTGGGTGTTTTTCTCAGTGCTCTACCTTGCATAGCAAATGAGCATCTGTTCAAATCTCTCCATCCCCTATTCCCTACTACTTCACCAGCCAAGGGATCCAGAACTTCCTTTGATATGAATGACCTCCAAATAATTTGGACCTTCTTCAAAAAATCTCTTCAAATCCTTAAGTTTTTCTGTGGAATACCTGTTGCTCCTGCTCGTGGTATACGATTCACTGTAGATGGTCAAAGGGCTCTCTGTACCTTGTCTTGATCCTCTTAAACGTTAGGTAGCACAACTGGTTGGTGAAGCAACCCCTGCACCTTCTGCTGCATTTGATCAATTGGACCAGTTGCCAGGGTGGACTTCAGCATTTGAAACTGCTGGGCTTCCATCTTCAATACCTCGTTGTCTAACTTTGTCCCCTGTAAGGGTGGCAATCGCTCAGTCCTAGGACAGAAGTGCTGCTCAGTCCATTCTGGATTAGAATCCATGTCCATGGATGCTTAGCTCCGATTTGCTGCTGGAAATCAGCTGGAGCTTTCAAAGCTGCTTGAGGAAATCTGCTTTTAAAATGAGTGAAGGCAACTTAACTGTAAAAACCATGTAGCTAGAGCCATAATATTTCACTCTGCTTTACTTTGTGTGACCTCATTTCTCTTCTGTACTCATGCGGGCAAAAGCAAACAGTGGAAACATTACTGTAACGTTGTTTTTTCTAAGGATCCCCTTCTGATGGCTGGAGCCACTGTGTAAGATGCCAGGAAGCTGTTTATAAATTGGTCTATTGGGTCTGTCCTTATTGTTTAGGGATTCCTTAGCTCCCACAAGGGCCTGGCAGTCCCCGTCCTAAAATGCCGGGTGGTGCAAGAATGCTATTTCTGTAACTCTCCCCTCCACACTGGATCCTTAAATGCTAGTTAATCAGACCTCAACTATTTAGCTGTTCCAAGAAGCAGGATGCTAGCTGCAAATATGCATGTTATCATTTGCAGAATCTGACTCCTCTAGTGGGAGCAGGCAGTAGTTCAGGCTCAGCATCTTTCATTCAGACATGAGAAAAAAACTTGCCAAAAATGTGGCATACTAGCAATTGCAGTCCCCAGTGGGACCTGAGGTGAGACCACAAGCTCCTTTTATTTGGAGCGTTGACACTGCTCTGACTGTAATGAAAGTCAGTACTTCTGGAGATGGATTACTACATCCAACAAGCAGTCCTGAACTTCAGGCCAGCCGCGGTGTTTGCATACTGCAAGCACTGCCTCTGGATCCTGTGATTCTGAACAATCTGCTTTGCCTGTAGGTTTTGGCTTTGAGTTTGGGTGTTTTGTTGGGTTTTGTTGTTTGCTTCTGGTTGGTTTTTTTTTTTTCCAGTTTTGGTTGGCATCAGATATAATATGCCAAGCAGAGTGGGACTCTATAAAAATGTTGTAACTGAAAAATGCACAAATGAATATTCAGGCACTTATGTAGGATTGTAGGAGAGTGAAGGAACAGCTGCTCGTACTGTTGCAAAAGCTAAGTATCTTCATGGCAGTACAGTTTCTTCTGCACCCAATTTACCGTTTCAGAGAGCATAAGGGTTAGAAAGACATTGAAGCTTGTGGTCCCAGCTCCTGTTCATGGACTTTCCTTTGATCCATTCTATTTCTGCCATGCAAGGCAATTAAAACACCAATCCATTTTTGACATTGAGATAAAACTAATTGCCTTCTGATAGATCTTAACCTCTGTGTAGCTTGGGGCAGTGTTCATAAATTCTCTGCTAAATGAAATCCTTCTGAAGGGCACAAGGTCTAGCTGCATTGTAAGGTCCATGCAGAGGCCTGGGCAAACAGGTCTCCTCAGGTAGACGTGTGGAGAAAGATGATAACCAGGGGGTATTGTGTCAGTGAGTATTGAACACCTGTCTTAGACTGCTAAATTAGGAGGCTGCCCTCCCTGGATAGTCAAAGGAGGGAGCCTGCTTGTGGGAAGGCTGTTGGAAAGCACAGGGATGTGTGTTAATGTGGATCCCCCTTCCACAAGGGTGGAAAAAAATGCTTTATTCTCACAATCTCTACCTTGGTACAGTGTCTGGCCAAAGAAGCCTCTGAGCTGACTGAGCTTGTAGATGCTGCTCTAATATCACAGACTCCCAAAGTGGTTGAGGTTGGCAGGGACCTGTAGAGATCCTCTAGTCAAATGCCCCGGCTCCAGCAGGGACACCCAGAGCAGGGTGGCATCCAGAGCACAGGGTGGCATCCAGGCGGGTTGGAAGGTCTGCAGAGCAGGAGCCTCCACAGCCTCTCTGGGCAGCCTGTGCCAGGGCTCTGGCACCCTCACAGGAAAGAAGTTCTTCCTCATGGAGGTGGAACTGCCTGTTTTTAATTTATACCCGTTACCCTTCGTCCTGTTGCTGGCCACCACTGTTTGGCCCCATCTTCTCTATATTCTCCCCTCAGGTATTTATACATATCAATCAGATCCCCTCTCAATCTTTTCTTCTCCAGGTTAAACAGGCCTAGCTCGCTTAGTCTTTCCTCATACGATAGCTGCTCCTGTCCCTTAATCATCTCTGTTCTACGCTGGACCCTCTCTAGAAGCTCCATGTCCTTCTTGTGCTGGGGAGCCCAGACCTGCCCCCAATACTCTAGGTGCCTCCCCAGGGCTGAGCAGAGGGGCAGGATCCCCTCCCTCGACCTGCTGGCAACACTCCTGCTGCAGCCAGGATCCCACTGGCCTTCTTGGCCACAAGGGCACATTGCTGCCTCATGGGGAACTTGGTGTCAGCCGGGACTCCCAAATCCCTCTCTGGGGAGCTGCTTTCCAGCAGGTCAACCCCTAACCTGTACTGGTGTCTGGGGTTATTCCTCCCCAGCTGCAGGACCCTGCACTTGTCCTTATTGAACCTCATGAGGTTCCTCTCTGCCCAACTCTCCATCCTATCTAGATCCCTCTGAATGGCAGCACAGCTCACAGGAGTGTCATTGATGAGCAAGTTGAAGAGCACTGGACCCAGTACTGAACCCTGGGGGACACCACTGGCCACAGGCCTCCAACTAGACTTGGCCCCATTTATCACCATCCTCTGGGCTCTGCCATCCAGCCAGTCCTCAACCCACTTTACAGTCCACTCATCCAGTCCACACTTCCAGAGCTTTCCTATGAGGATGTCATGGAAGTCAGTGTCAAAAGCCTTGCTGAAGTCAGGGCTTTCCCATTGTGCATTTAGCCGTCATTCTATTGTAGAAGGCTATCAGGTTTGTCAAACATGATTTCCCCTTGTAACTGAATTAACATTTTCACCAAGTTGCTGAAAAAACCCTGGAGATATGGTGGGCATAAGGGGATGTAGAAGAATAACAGAGGGTTTGTAATGGAATGAGAAGAAGCTGAGGAAAGCTCTCTGAGATCAAATGTGCCTCTTGCTTGTTGTATCTATAACACTTTTGCTGGTGTGAGAGGGGTCTTGAGCTTCTAGTAGGAATAACTGTGCTCAGGTTCTGGAAACACATTTTTCATCTTGGTAACTAGGGCTATGCAACCAATTCTATTTTGCAGTCATCTTTTCACAAGTAGGTAAACACAATGTGCTGTCCTAGGGACTACACTAGCCACTGAGGTGGGTGCAGAATGCTGAGTACTAAGTAAGTGGGGTATAAATTCATATCTTAAGGGCTAGGAGGGCCTCTAACCCACCCAGTCTGGCCTGTATCATTAAATTACAGCCAGTTATCTCTATGTGGAATGCAAAAGCTCATGACTGAGTTTTAAAAATGCACCTTCTAGAAGACCAATCAACCTGGACTCAAGGACATCAAGAGATGGAGAAAACATCTTTTCTTTAGTATTTTTTTCCAGGAATAATTGCTCTGTAGGAAATGTGAATCAAATGATTTTTTTTTTTCTGTTTTTTTTTTTGTTTTGTGTGGGTTTTTTTGACTTCTACTCCACCACTGTTCTGGTTCTTGCTATATCTCTGATTACAACTCTTAATACTGTTATTTTTTCTCCCCATGATAGAACTTACACACTGTAAACAAATTGCTTTATCTATAATAATAAACAGTGTCCTTAAGTTAGAATCTGTTTCTCTTAAACTTACTGGTTGCTACCTTTTTTAACAGTTCAGTCATATTAATCATTCTGCCAGTAATGCCAGTTCTGTCACATTTTTTCCAGTTCCTTCTGCTTACAAATCCCATGACATGGATGCAATGGCATCTGCTCTGCTTGAGTTTCTGCCTAGGGTTGAAGGTGTTGGGCTTAACTGCAAGGCCCTGCATGGCCTAAGGAACCCTTTTCTAATTGAATCCTTTTTCTTTGTGTGATAGTTGGAATTGGATGTTTCTGAGCTGAAATCCCTCTGTCAGAAAGAAAAGGATGCTTTTTGGTTGGCCTTGAACACTAGGTTGGTGTTTGGGTTGGCCCTCTTTTCTTGGGGACCTGCTGGAGCAAGGGGGTTGAGGGAAGGACCTCCTAGTCTTTAGGCAGCTGTTTTAATGTGCATCAAGCTGCCTTGGTGCTAGGGAAAGCTATGTTTGTGTATGGCTTTGGTTTTAGTTACAAATGAAAAGAGATAAATGAAATTTCTGTTTATTAAGAAAACTGTGCTTTCTTAACTGCTTCCAGGGGAGGTATTTAACTTGCGAGGTTAGGGATTTAAATCCTGCCTTACCTTTTACTTTTATTAGTATCTTCTGAACAGTTTTCCGTGCTCAAAAAAGGGACTAAACTTCGGACTATGTATGCAAAGCTCTATCAGTGAAGAAAGAGTGGAAGCAACTTTGGAGTATATCACACACATGAGGGACATGAGATACTTTGGTTAACCTCTTCAGATCTCCCTGGACCTGTAACTTGTCTCTTAATACATGATATATGTGGATTAAAGAACCTGGGTGTTTTAACTCCGCAGCTAAGTGAGCTCTGAGGTCTTGGTGATGCCTTTTCACTTCTGATTTTTCTGTTCTACCCTGATTTTATTTTTTTTTCTCTTTTTGGACTATAAGATATTCAGGGTGAGCAATGTCGCTTGACCACATGAATGCATTTCAAGTCTGAAATTAGTGGGAATGCGAAGAGGCAGTTTTGTTGGTATAACCATACAGTCACATCTGAACTGCAGATGCAGTTGTGGGGTAAAAGACGAGTGTCTGGATTGGGATAAGTTAACCCGACTGTCATTTGCACAGACCTACTATCCACAGAGCTGTCGCTGGCCCCTACGAGGAAAACGGTGTCCTCACCGACACCGACTCACCTTGAGGCACCCGGCTGCCCGCAGCATCCTGGGGTTCCCTCCTGCGGGATGTCACCGGCACAGCCGGGTCCTGCTGCCGTGGGCACGTTGCTGCTGCCAGGGTGGGTTCCCGCTCTGTGAAGTGCGTGACAAGGCCGCGTGTCCTGAGCGCGTGTCCCGCGCCAAGCTGCTCTCCGCTTTCTTTGGAGTGAGTGATGGCCTTTTCATTTAAATACATGTGCCCTGTGTGTATAATACTCCACTCCTGATACAGTTTCGTAGGTAAGATCAAGCGGAGGGGAAGCAGAAACCGCCACCCCTCGGCAGACGCTCGTGAGCTCTTCAGCTGTCGCCTCGTTCCCCTGTTTGTAGTTGGCGTTTGTAGCTCTGCTACAGGTACGACAGGCTGGAGCGGCTCCGATGGCGGCTGCCGAGCACTTTTATCTCTTTGAAGCCTCCTCTTTTCGAAATGAAATTTCTCTCGACCGCTCTTGGCTGAAAGGTGGAAACGTGCAGAGAGGGGGTGAAGTTGTGTTCAGCACAGGGGCTCCTGGAGCAGTTTCACCGCCTTTGAAGATGCGGGTTGTTCCCGAAGCAACTTCTGTGGAACATGGAAATCGTCCGGGGCCAAGGCAGGGAGCAGGGAGGGCGGCAGCACCTTCCCGCGCGTCCTGCCGTGCCCCGGCCGTGCTGTCCCTTCCCTCACACCGTCCCCATGGCGCCTGTGTCCCGCTCTGCGCGCTGAGACAGCCCGGGCAGCTTTCCCACTGTGCGCGTTCCCTCTTAAACACGGTTCTGAGCGCGGAATGTGCAGAACTCCCCCCGTGGAGCTCATGCTGACGCTGTGTTAGTGCCAGCGAGTATCGAACTCCCCCTGCCCCTCTTTTATAAGCAGCGCTGTGGTAAAACCGTAAGGGCAGGTGCTCAATTAGCGCCCCCACGGCGGCTGAGGCGGGGGGCGCCTCGCTGCGCCCCTAGGCCGCGGCCCCGAGGAGCCCGTTCCCGCCGGGGCAGCCTGC
>JAWLRI010000232.1:247671-277233 GCA_034781795.1 Crypturellus tataupa
TACCCTTTCCTCCTCCTCTCTTTTTCTTTCTCTTTTTTCTTTGCCCCTCTCTTTTTTTCAGTCCCCTCCTCTTCTTTTCTTCTCTTTTTTTTCCCCTCTTTTTTTTTCTCTCTCTTTTCTTTTCCTTTTCTCTCTCTTTTCTCTCTTTTTTTTCTCCTCCCTTTTTTCTCTCTTCTTCTTTTTCTCTTTTTTTTTCTCTCTCTTTTTTTTCTCTTTCTTTCTCTTTCTCTTCCTCTCTCTTTTTTCTTTTATTTTCTCCTTTTTTTCTGTCTCTCTTTTTCCCCCCTAAAACAAACGTCTTAATCCCCTGCACTCTTTGGCAGAGACACTTGCACCTTGGCACTCGGTGCCACTGCAAAGCGAAGCACCTGGGTGGTGCAGCGAGCGCACGCTCGGGTACTCGCTGTACCACCCCTCGAGAGGACTCCTCTCCCATCCTTGTCAGGCAGAAACAGCGGGGAGGGAAACGATTATTGGACTCTTGCTAATTAGGCACAGAGTAGGCTTGTTGATATTCATCTGTCTCATGTAATTAAAAGTAATATGCATCCTGTGTCTGGTAATACTGATAATTCTATGTTCTGAGTTTGCAAATGGATTTTGTGCTATGCATATAGGTATTATAATCTCTAGGTGTTAAATCAGCATATTTGCTTATACTACTACATTAAAGCATTAGATTATACTGTATTAAAATAATAAGTTGTGCAATGGACGCAAATCTAGTCACTTGTCAGAATAAGTTGACCAGGTTGGGACAGAGATGTGGAGAGGGCTAGAAAGAAAATTCAGCCAGCACAGTTACTGTAGCTTATTATTATTATTATTATTATTATTTAGACAGGACTTGCTCTTTAGGGAAGTTTAAGCCAAGTCTTGGGAGGTATCAGGTACGCATATGCAAAGCGCTCTGTGGTGGGATGCTCAAAGGCACGAAGACTGAAGGTATCATAGTTTGCTCCTGCCCCCTCAAGTAGGAAGCTATGAACAAAAATTCATTGTCTTTTTACCACTTGCCTTTAATAGTTTCATCAAAGAGCCGTATCACCTAATTTTTGCATGATATCTATGTGTTCTGTCAATTTTCAACCTGATGTTTCATAAAGTGCAAATTCAAAACATGAATAATTGAAATCCAATCTGATAAAAGAGCTGTGGCAAAGATGATGTGGTTGTTGGGTTTAAACCTGACTTCTCTAAAGGGTTCTTTAAAAGTAATCTTTACTCTTACAGTTTGTGTTTCAGTGCATGCTTATGTGATGTGCACTTACATATGAATCAGGCTGGCATTTGAATATTCAGTTCATGTCTCAAGACTGGTAATAATTAGAGCATGTAGTTCTTTAGACCTTCAAAGTGCTGTGCAAATACGAATTATTGCAGCAACATAATAAAGGAGTTTAACACTAGCCACGTTACGGCAAGGGAAGTAGAGTCCAAAGTTACGATTTATCTGGGCCAGTGGATTGCTCTGAGGACTGCAGTTAATCCCTGGCTTCCCAGCTCTTCTGCTACTTGAAATGTGTTCAAGGGGGAGCAGGAGCAAATGGGAATTGATTCTCAAGGATTTGTGTCTCTAGGGTGAGCCCACGTGTGGGTTCTCTGACGCCAAATAAAAATTGACCTTTGCCATTAACCTTTCTCTGGTTGTCCTATGAAGGTCTCTCTACCCCCCTCTTTTTTTTTTTTTTTTTTTTTTTTTTAATAAATGAAAGTGTTGGGAGCTTTGGGAGTTCTTCCTGCTATCAAATTTAGTCAAAGCAGGGCAGTGGTCTCAGAAGGGATTAGCAGGCAGCTGGCAGACATAAGCAGACAGACAACATAGTTGTATGGGTGCTATACACCATGTACACTTTCCATCAGATCATCTTTTAAAACTTCCTGCAACTGTTTTGGCTTTCCTGGTCACCAATGTGTGTTTTTTAAAGCAAAGTTGTATTTAGTCAATAGGAAAGAAGATGATAGATGGAGTTCTTTGTTGCAAATGTAATCCCTGAGCATTTTCACAGTTAGATAATACTCTCAATGTAAGGAGATCTTACGTAAGAGAAGGAAAACTCTCGACTGACCTCTCCTGTAAACCCTTTTCTCCTCATTGCTAGAGGATTTTCCAAACAGCAGAAATGGTTTTCTCGGTGCTCACACTTCCACCGCTGAATACGAAGGGATGGTGAAGAACGTGGCATTCCCGGGTCACCTTTCTCGGGTGCAGCAAAGGACGAAGCTGCCTCTTTCTCTAGCTTTGGTTCCAATGACTTCCAAGTACAGATGGAATGAGCTTAGGATGAGATGTGTTTTCCAGGATTTAGGACATTGCACTGAAAGAAGTTCAGTGTGGTTACTGATACACCGGGCATATCCAGCTTCCTACCTGAGACTGTTCCAACTCTCTTGTGAATCCGTGATGGAGCAAGGCCTCTGCCAAGGAGGCAGAGGTGCCTGCTTTCTGCGATTTAAGAATATTTTTTCCAGTAGTTTCGAAATAAAAAGTCTGCATAGTAACAGCGGATCTTTCAGTAGCACCTTTATATTTATCCACTGCTGGAAATTTCCAGTTTGTATGGGAAATGTCAGAACATAATGATATTTGAGGGAAACTGCGCTAGGCTTAAGCCTGGAGTTCCTCTGCTGTTGCTGTCTTATAAAAGGTTGAAAATCTGTGCTGAACATGACTGTCTCCAAGGAAAATGATCCTCTGCAATTTTCTTAATGGATCTTTGATCATACTGAAAACAGTTGCCTGTGGAAAAAACATTCTTTCAGAAGCTGTGATATTTTGCTGCTATGAGGAACAGAAAGAGTAAGGAAATGAGAAAACTAATGAACCCATCATAGATCACCCATGACACTACAGGACAGCATTCCAGCCGTCTAGTGATGCCGGGACATCTCCTCCTCCTTAATAAAGTTTTGGGAGAAGTCATGTTGGAATGTGGTTTCCCAATCATGCCATGGACGACCTTTTACTGTGCCCGCTGTTGGCAATGAAAACAGTCTTGCTTCATTAGGGTGTCACCTCCACCTTCTAATTCAGATGCTACTTCCTAGCATTTCTGTAGTGCCTTTAATTTAAAGGTAATGATTTAATTAAGCTGGAGACCTACCAAGCAAAGTAAATGAGATTTACATCCCACTACGGAAAGGGAAATGGAGTTGCAGAGTTTGGGTGACTTCCCCGTGGTAAGGTAGCTGTGCAAAGCCTGGCCTGGTGTAAGTCTGTCCTTTAAGTTCTGTATCTATGGCAAAAAAATAAGCTAGAGCTTTCAGTTTGCTCTGTTTTGTCTTGCAATGTCTCTAACTTGGTAATAACCCTATTTGTGTTAATTAGCCTCTCATTACGACACATAGTTTCAAATACCATTCTTTGAACATACTTAATGCAAATGGTTACTGAAAGTTGAAAGTCAAGTTTAAAACTATGTAGCACAAGCTGTAACTGAAGGGTTAGGAAAGGTTCATCGCTAATTGTTAAATGTAAAGTCATTTAAGAGTTAAGCAAAACTGATTTTTATTACATCAGAGTTCACATTTTTGATAGTAATAAATTGTATGAAGATGATTCAGTATGAATATAAGAGTTAAAATATGTAATGCTATAAAGAGAATCCCAATTATAATGAGACGATGCTCTGTGCTTATAGTTTGAGGGAGGAAAGCATGAAGAGGCAGGACGAGCTCTTCATTTTTCACCTTTTTTAATGCTAATGTCAGATCTTACTACTCCTAGGAAAGAGTGCACTTTTGGAAAACATTGGAAGAAAATATAGACAAAACTTACTCTAGTCAGCGGTATCCCTAGCTCGTGCAAGACACTTTATCATCAAGGTAAGGATTTGCAAATGGGCAACGATAATTTCTTGGAGAAATAAGTGCTCCTGGCTCAAAATGTGAGAAGCACCGCACTGCACGCGAGGACAAACTCCGGTCTCACAAACGTGCGATAGGAAACAGGCCACAGCACGAGTCCAAGGGCTACCACCTCGTTCTCCCCTGATGGTTTTCCTCATATCTGATGGCCAGTTTTGCACAGTCAACTCTGCCCTGTTTGCCCATTCTTATGTGAATTAGCAGGATTTGATCCAGAGAATTTTACATTTCAAGCCAAGTCTTATTATGTTTAATCATAGTCTTTTTCTTCCTTGTGACATAGTTTGCCAGATTGTAGCTATCTTTGTTATTACATGCAGATTTTCCTGCTTGACTCTGAGATCCTCTTTCATGCATGTTGATTAATTTTATATCCAAAGCATCCTAGTCATTTCAGTCTTTGAATATAGCCTTCATTACATGGAGTTAAGATCCTCATAAATATTGATTGTGCTTTTAAGAATAGTGTGATAATGTGATTAGTCCCTTGATCTCTGAGACTCTCAATACTAGAATCCATGTAATAAAGTATTCTGTGCTCAAAAGAGTAATTCTGTGATCTTTTCTTCAGGACTTTTTTATACAGTGTATCAAGTTGTTACAGGGTTAAATTCCATGAGTGAACTTGTTTTTAGTTGTCTCTATATATTACACATGCATTCTTTATTGCGACTGGTAGGCTATACCCTAGAAGCAACCCAACTGCACACTTTATGCAAAGAACTTGTGGTAATTTATAATTGTTAATAAAGGTTCAGGTTACAGATTCTGCTCATTCAGTGGAAAATCATAATGTTATTTTAAATAGTGATTAGGAAATTCAGGGATCAGAATTTTGCTGCTTTTTTGCATCATCGCTGCTTTATTAGTTGTGCACACTGGGGCCTCCAAGTGGAGTTTCTAGTGAAGGAGCGGTACAGCCAGGCTTCATATAATGTAGGTGTATGGAGAAAAGAATTTTCTAGAATTTGGCATGGGGGATGTAGGGTGATGATTTTATAGAAAAAAAATCATATGATCAACAAACCCCATGCTTACAATCAAGTCTGTAAAGGACCTGTGAAATGCCTAAGGTCCCATGGAAGTTAATGAGAGTTCAACAGCATGTGCTTGGCCTGAGAGCCTAGAGAGACATGACTGAGGCATCCAACTCCTGCTGATTTCCAGGGAAATTTGGATACTTGGCTCTCTTGAAAATTGCAGTCTTGAAGAACTGATGTGAAATTATTGATCTGAAAGTCAAACAGCAAATCTGAGGTAAACAAGGCAAAAGCAAAATACAAACAGAAAAGGTGAAGCAACAAAAATCACCAAGGCAGGTAACTCCCAAGCCTTAGTTCTGAGTTCCAACTATTAAAATCTTCCTCTGAGCTTTGCACCATTAAGAGAGAGTTCATGACACTATTCATAGAATCACTGCTTCACATTGGCGTGCACAATAGCCATTTCATACGCTCTTTTTTGACACATCTGTTTTCATTGTTGTTTTGCGGGTGTTTCTGCCTGTGTAACCTGGCTATTTCTCTATAGAGTTGCAGAGAGAGGAAGTGAAAGGAAGCGAGTACTAATTTCCAGGCTTTTACAGCAGTATAAATAACTAGGAAAGTGAGAATGTAAGGATGCTGGATGAGTAATGGGATGTAAAATCCTTTACCTTTTGGGTCATCATTTTGGTCCTATTCCCAGCCAGGAGTAGCTGAAAGTTTCCTTTGAGGGCTCTTGGGCTCGCTCAAGACTCTGGTGGTCTCTTCATGATCCCTCTCATAACGCTGGGTGCTCCATGAAAGCCTCTGCATGACCTATGGCTGGGAAGTATCGTGTTAGCTCTCAGAGTATGAACTGCCAGACAAACCTCAGAGTTTGCTCTGGCCGATCCTTGTAGGCAGCACTGCTACTTTCACCTGCTTTGTATGTTTGTGAGAGAAGAAATATCAGTCATCCCTCCTCAGAATTGTGAACCTGCCAAAACTGTAATCACTGAACAAGTCTAAATGAAAAGAATGGAGAGAAATACAGAGAAAAAAAAAAAAAAAAAAAAAAAAAAAAAAAAAAAATTAAAAAAACGCACACAAATACACAAAAAAAAAAAAAAAAAAAAAAAAAAAAAACCTTGAGGTCATGGTCCACTTTATGCCTTGCCAGGCCTCAATTCTGCCTTCTGAACGAACCAGGTTTATGTTGCTGGTAAACAACATTGTCTCCTGCTGGTTTTGTAAATACTTTTCCTTTGCTTTTGCTGGAGGCCAGCAACTGCAGTGGCTGAAGAGAAGAGCAGAGGGAAAAGATCAGGGCTAGCCAGGGAAGAGCTGCAGTAGCAGCTCGGAGCTTAGCTGCCTGAATGAGAAGCACATGGAGGAATGAAAATCCTTTTAGCCTTGGCATGTGATGAAGATTTCTTTTTTTTTTTTCTTTATTTTAAGACTTCGCTGAACGAAAAGCACTGTAATCCATTTGACTTCTTGTTCAGGCTTCCACCAGTAATTATGTAAATAATAGATCACAGTTAATTATTTCTGTTTCAGTGTTTCCCATTTTATTTCTGTTGGACACACGTTGTTACTACTTGTGATCTTGGCAACATGGCAAAAACGAGAGCGGGTGAAATGACAGTGCCAAGAAGACTCCTGCTTGCACGAAGCCTGCGGGGCTCAAATTAGACGTGTCTGAAAGTTCGAGTTGATTCAGTTGGCTGCCCTATGATTAGATGATCTGCTTTCCCTGAATATTCTCATTTCAAAGAACCGATGCTTTGGAAAGTAGAGAACTAACGCAACGCGGATGGGAAGAAAGGATCTTGCCCCACTGCTGATCTGCAATTTTCGTTTCCTCCTCTCAGCCACCTATTTATTTGATGATTTGTGCCAGTGCTGTAGCGATGACCTTGCATGTTTGGTGTACTTGCTGCACATATAGCTGCCTTAGCAAGGCTGTGCTACCAGGTGCACAGCTATAGAAGGCTGCAAACAGCTGTGCACTCTTACCTTGCACTTCTACAGTGAGGGATTTCATTTGAAAATGTGAGACTAAGATCGCATTTCCTGCACATTGAATATGCTGAGATCACACACTGGAATCTCCTTTTTGTGTTGCTGGTTGTTCCTGGGCTGTTCTCTGCCCCGGACTGTAAGCTGCGCTCCAGCTAGACGCACTGCAGCTTGCCTCTCCTAGACAGCACAAGTTAAATAACTCGATGTGATGTGGGCTGGCCAGGATGTACCATTATCTAAGCTTTAACTGAGCAGGGCTTTTCACGAACTGTTGCTTATGGAGCACTGAACTGGGGCTGTTTAAGCTGTTTGGGTCAAGGATTAATTTTGTGCAGTACCGAGCATGTTGTCAGTACTAAACAAAAATTAGCATAGAATTGCAGCACTATTAGTAAATGCAATTAGCTGTGTAAGTTAGGAAATGAACTGTGCAGTAAGTTTAAGGAAAAATGATATTTTTTTGCCTCATACAGTAATGTAGCTCCTGAAGAGTTTTGTGTGTGTGTGTTAAGCTATTAGAACTCAAGTACAGCTGCAGCTTTACTCATTTTAGAACATTTATAGTAGTCTTGCTATTTCTCCTAGCAGCCAGAAATGCTGACTAACTTTAAGGATATCAACCTTTATATATTCAGGAAGAAAGGACCCAAGGGCCACTGGTGACTGACAGCTACAACACTGGTTAGAGCTGGCAGTTCCTGATCAGCTCAGTCTTGGGAACGTTAGAGCCTTCCTAATGGGGAGGAGGAAAGGGGGCTGGAAGAGGTATGTTGTGATAGTATGAGGGCTGAGAGATGACATCTCCACAATTTTTAAGGATTCTGTAGCCCAGAGATGTTCCTGTCCCATTATTAGAAATAGTACACCCAAGGAAGACTGCTTGGATCTCTCCATAATATTTTTGCTATAATAAGATACAGAAAATAATAAGGTGTGGGTTTCTAGCTATTTGTTTTGACTATAGTGACTGTGTATTGATGCTCAGCATCACGTTGTGATGCTTGGGATGCTAAAAAGTGCATGTGTGTATGCACACGTGTGTGTATTTTCTTTCCAAGAAGTATTAATGCACAGGAAACTCTTCCCTGCAGATGAGATGAATCCTGCTGGTTCTTTCCTCTCTTTTTTCAGAAACAATTACACAGCCCTTAGTAAAGAAAATCTTGAGTCACTGCTCCGTGCATGAGTGTGCTGGGTGATAACAGCCCCAAGCCTGTGCTTGCCCACGAGTGCTCCATGCAGTGACTCCATCTTCTGCCTTTTACTCTGCACCTTTCTCCCCAGCAGCATTTTGTAACTGTTAAGGGAATGACCAACTTGATTTTTATCTACGGCTGCATTCATTTAATCTACTTCTTATATTTATGCAAATACTCCATGCTTATGAGTACTTTGTAGCAGTTTCCTAGCACGTAGTGCTGTGGACTTGGCAGCTCCATGGAGTAGTTTGAACTATACAGCAGTAATGAGAAGGCAATAAAAATAATTGAGTTTACTTTTCTTGCCTATTTTTCATTATAGCAGCGTCCTGATAGCATTACTATAATTTAGGATTGCTTGCCATTTCCTTCACAAAATCTCTATTTTTAGATAACCACAGTCACCCATTTGGCTTGTTGGCAAATGACAACGAGGTGCAAATATTTCTTACCTGCCGCTCTTCTGTAGGCTCACATATGTGAGCAGCTGTGGAAGTGAGACCACTGCCGCAGATGTGATCTGACTCTCCTGGAATTGGGTAGACCTTACATTTCCTACTGAAAACTGAGTCATGCCCCAAATCACTGAGTCTGGGGCCACTGCACATCATTCCTGATCAGACAAATATCTCAGAAGTTGAGATGCTTTCTGGGGCTGACAGCTGTGCTTCTTGGGGGTTATTTCTAGAGAAAACCTAGTTGTTGAGACATTGCATGCCTTGCTGGGGTTCCTACTCTCCTGGTGTGCTTCAGTTAAGTATTTGGATGCCAAAAATTACATTTATGGTCAAAGGTAAGTGTGTGCTTAGATGCATGTGGAATTAATGCTTATTTGGGGGATTATTTCATGGTGCGGTTGTCATATTTTGAGTCACTATTAAAAAGCTACTAAGAGAAGCAGCTTTTTGGACTGTGGCTTGAGAGCAATTCTAATAATAGCTGGAGAAGTGAGAGGTAAATCACTTTTGCATGGCATTTCATTGCTTTTGTGAAAATAGTGCTTTTCATTTGTAAATGACCCATAATCTGTAATGCTTCTGTATTCTTACTACGTTCAGAAAATATCTAATGGTATAAATGTCAAAAGCTCTGTACGTCATCGCAGGCTTACATCTGCCTCACAAGGGTACGTTTAAACTGCCTGCATCATTGAAGGTCATTTTACTTATCAAAAATAAATTAGCAGTAGAGCCAGCATTAGAATAAAGCTTCTTGAATAATAATTCATGTTATGTGAGTTTCTGGGTAGTGGTTTCTATCTGTAAGCACAGCCAATGCAATCTGAATCAGGGTTTATTCTGCTGCAGTTAACTAGTTGGTTAAGCTATATTAGCTCTCTCTCCACATTTGCTTTGTGAATGCAAAATGTATTCAGCACCTTTTAGGAAATGCTGGACTTTGTAACCTGAAGATATTTGGGTTTTATTCACTGAGTGCCGTCTGCAATGGAGTTACAAGCTGTTTCAATCCCGAGGGTGAGATATTTCCTGTGCAATTGCTGTCTGCAGCAAGAGAGTTGGTCTGCAGCACCAACCCAACAGGGGAGGAGCTCAGCTGGGGTCTGCAGTCATGGACATTCAGCCTCTCTACGTAGGGACTGCCAGGAAAGCCCAGGCAGGATCAATCATGATGTGGGTATCACAACCTGGTAGGCTTGTGTAAAGCTGGTAAGAAGAAAACCTTTTAGCTGCACAGTTTTACCACGGTTTGCAGATTTTTTTCTACTCTGTATGAGTATGATTTGCTTCCTTGTTTTTTTTTTTTTTCCCAATGCTAATGATACCTTATAGCAGCACATCACTAGGTTTGCAGCATTCAGTCAAACGTGCCGACTCCAGTTGCCTCTGCTACTATTGAGACTTGAGGGCAAGAGACCTGAAAGACAGACATTGCAGCCATGCAAGAAGTTTCTATTTAAAAAATATATTTGTAAGTATGGTGGTTTTAAAATATATCTGCTGCCTTATAATTATATGCTTTAAATATTAATACATATAATTTTGAAAGTATAATTTATACTCCAGTAGGCAGTGTCCTGACAATCTTAAGGTAAGTTTAAAATACACATACACCTAAATATCTTGAAAAGAAGAATTTTATTCTTGGATTTAATGTAGAGGAGTGATCCTAGACTGAACTTATTTTCTTGTTCTAAACCTGGGCTGCAGTAATGAGTGAATTGCTTTGCTTCCCAAGCAGCCCCGGGTACCGCCGCAAGAATTCGGGACCACACGAGGATGCTCTGGGCTGGCAGGCTGCAGTCAGTGTCTCAGAGAGCTCTCTACAAATAATTGCAGGAGACGCAGCCACCCAGTGATTGGAGAAAGCCGGGTAGAGGTTGATATGAAATTGGAAATAGTGAACGTTACAGGGTGGCAGCATCTCCAGGGGAAACTCTCAAAATGCTCCCCGAGAGACAGTTAACTGTGGCAGCGAATGGAGGCTCGGGACGGGGCTGGAAGGGTGCAGCCCGCGCGGGTCTGTGCACTGCCCTGTTCACACACACACTCAGACTCTGTTGCCCTGTGGCCCGTTTCTTTTAAGAGATTAGTTTCCCTTTAAATCCGGGGTAGCGTCTTTGCAGTCCAAATTGCTATGCAGCTTGTGGTTTGCCGAGAGGAAAGCAAGTAATTTTTTGCCTACCAAACGATCGTGCCATGTCAGCTGTCTGATACCCCTGTAATTTTGCCATGGGCCTCTGTTCTGCGCTCCTGCTGCCGCAGCTGTGTGCGCCCCTCGAAGCCGAGCAGGGGCGTTGGAGGGTCCGTCTCTCTCCCTCGCAGATCCTCTTGGGCGAGTAACCAAACGGAGCAGTGGCTCCAGTCCGAGCAGAGAAGAGCCCCTCTGTCCCTGGGATCTGCACAGACTTGAGCGTTTGCACCTGCCGCCGCTGGCTACTGCTGCGACCCTGCGTGCCAGCGGGCCGCGTGGATCAGTGTGCCCTGTTCCTTCTCTTTCAATTAACGGTTTCAAGGATCCTTATTTCTTTGCCAGTGTTGTCTCTGTCCGTAAACAGCCCACATTATATTTATACAGGGTCTCATTTTCCAGTGCATATAATGAAAGTCAGAAAGGGGCAGCGGTCCGAAGTTTCCCTTACATAAAGAAAAGCAGCAGCCCCAGGGCCTCGCGGTCTGTCTCAGCAGCAGCTGTGTGAGGATGCGGCTCTGCACAAGTCTTCCTGTCACGCTGGCACTGAGGAATCCCTGGAATACCCTGTTAGGAGCAAGCGAGGCACAGCATGCCTTCTGCTAGTGCACTGCTGCAGACACGGATAGCTGCTCAGCATCCCCCACTGGCGACTGCTGGCGTCCTTACTGAGGTCCCAGCAAGCCCAAACGATGGGAAATAGAGGGGGTGGGAGGCCTGGGAAGGCTCCTGTTGCTGCGGTGGGGAATGTTCACCTCGTGTTTCCGAACATTGTGTTCAGCAGATGAGCCGTTTCCGCTCTCCTTCGCGTTTTGGGTTCCCCTCTAGAGACAGGAGCGGAGAGGCAGCGCTCGGCTGGGACTGTTAGAGCAATTAGCCAAATGAACAGGCAGGTTTTAAATATGCTGCAAGGACGTTGGGTGGCTGGCACTGGCTCTTTGCTCCTCCACGGTTTAATATATTTAGATTTAGATTTAGATGAGCAAGAGTCACCCTAGGAAAGAGTAGCTTTTCGGTGCTCACCTGGGAGAAGACCCAAGCATGCAAGGAAACCTCAGAAACCCTCTTGCTTCTCCCAAGTGGCACGTTTGCCAAAACACGGGAGGTTTTCATGGTGCTGCAGAGTTTTGTCTCCACTGGGCAATTCTGTCGCTCACTAAAAGTTGCCTAGAGAAAACTTGTACACGCATAGGCATAATTTCACACAGCCTGGGGTAATGAGAGAAAATTACGGGGAAACTTTGTTCCTAAACAGTTGCTCTCAGCCCAATTTCACGGAAACTTTAACAACGCAACAAACAAATAGAAAACCTTAAAAAAAAATACTTAAAAATAGAGTTGAGGTTAAAAGGAGACTGTGTCTAATTTTGTTAGCATTGTGGTCCTAATTTGTTGCTCCTGGTAACTTGAATTCCTCACAGATTGCTGGTTTGTCTGCAGATCTGTAATTCCCACATGCTGTGATTTTGCCCCTAGTAATATTGGCCACTGGAAGCTCCGTTTTTTTTTTTTTTTTTTTTTTTTTTGAGATGGAATTTGGAGTGTTCTAAACTCCTTAGCATGGTCACTTTGTGTTTAGTGTAGAGGGAGGCTCCTGCCTTTCTGGGAGGACTGAGAAGCTCCAAGGGTGTCGAAGGCCCCAGGGATGCTCAGTGGCCATCAGGAGAAGCTCATGCTCCTAGGCAGCAGCGTAACCTCCCAAGCCAAGTGATGCCAGAGAGTTAGGCTGCTCTATTTTGGGATACTTCAAAGTGTAAGATAAAGATCTACAACTGGAGACATCCAGATGTTTGCTCTGAGTAAATCTCATGCCAATTACTGGGACTTTGGGCTAAAAATTCCCTGTTTTCCCCAGCTAGTGTAGTAAGGCCGTGCTTAGCCTGTAAGAACTCCTCGCATACAATAAATAACCAATTCTCACAGTGATCCTCTAAGTTAAATGTTATTAATGTAATGATGGTGATGAGGATGATCTCTACTTTATGCTGGGTAACATGGAACAGCGGCGCATCCTGAATTGGCTTCTTGGAGACACAAGGATGTTGTCGTCTACCTGCTCCCGACTCCCCGATGCTCCCCTGGCTGCCCACTGTGCTGAGCATGGGCTCCTGCAGATGAATGTGCAGTTAGTTTTCGAAGGAGTTGCATAAATAACTTCCTCTTGTACCACTGATTGGCAGCTGATGTCAGTGTGTATTAAAACATGAAGCTTTCCCTGACTATGCTTGAAACAAGAGAGAGGAGGAAAGGGGGAGAAGGGCTTTTAAATACAAATATGATGGATGACATTTAAACACATGAAATCTGACAGGAATTAATGATGTAATTTGGAGCCTAGCAGTTGGTAGGAAGGACTTGGAGTGGAAAACGATGTGACTTGAAGCACTTTGTGAGGCTCAGGGATGAGTCTGTAACTACCTGGAGCAATGGAGACCAGTGTTGGACCTGCCTCCACTGAAACAGCATGTTTGGTTAGCTCTGGAGGTTGGCTTGCATATCTGTAGCAGAAGCATACAGTTTTTCTTCTAAGGAAAAGTAGTAGTTATTTTGTTTAGGGAGGGTAAAGTAAACAAATATGCACACGTTATTTTCTTGCTCTTTCCCTTCCAGATGCTCTTTCTCCCCTCCTTTAGGCCGCGGCCACCCAAGCGACTGCTTGGCAGCTGCCCCAGCAAGTGGGAAGTGCCAGGGTAGGCAGGGGAACAAGCTGCTGGAGTGGGACACCTTCCTGGTCAAATATGAAAAGTAACCCTGCATAAACAGGCAAATAATTATCCTTCAGCAGGTCTGATAACACAGTAGCATTTTGATAGTGAAAGGACAAGCCAAAGATTTTATTGGACTACTTTTACATCAGTTAAGTGAAAAAACGACTCTAGTGCTGATCGGAGTAGCTGTCAGAATCAGAAGTGATATTTGTTTTCTTGAATTCTCTCTTCATTTGTGTCTCTATCAACCTCTGACCTTGTTGTTTTACGTGTGCACAAGCTCTTCTCATTAGGAGCTGTCATCGTCTGTGTCTGATGAGACCTACCAGGAGCTTACACGCTACGGATAATTGCCACGACTGCAGCAGAGTAATGAGCAGCCCTTCCTGTCCACCAGCAAACCAAGAAATAACTATATTTGGTGTGATTTTAGATGTATTGTGAGCCTGTTGGTTCTGTCAGGGTTTTCTTCATAGGTAGAAGGTTTTGAAGAGTGCAGAGTGACAGAATTCAACCGCAACAGTCACTCTTTTAAGGAAAGTGCCAAATATCATGAGGGTAAATCAGCTCACAGGAGATGGCAGCTATTAAACCCTGTTGGTTAAAGACAGGTTCTAGAAGTATTTTTTAAAAATGCCATGGCATGAGGTAGATGAAATGGTATTGTCAGAGGGGAGGCTAAAATGATGCTGCTGACATCCCCCAAAAGAGCCCTGCCAGGGGCCTTTTGCAGAGCTCCTCTCACAAAAGCAGGCAGAAGGTGTCTCAGGACTTGGTCCGCTTTCATTCAGTCTGCTTTCTGAGATCATAATCTTGACTCTCAGGTGGCTTGTTTTCCTAAAACCTCCTGTAAAAATAAATATTTAATGTCATATAAGCATAACATTAAGGTCCATTAGAGAGTCTGTCATAGGAAATCGAGAAACCTCTTGCAGATATGCTTAAAAAGTTCTTGCAGGATGACTGTCACTAGTTTTGGACTATTTTCTTGATGCTCTTTCTCCACCAAAGCAGAAATCTCACTCCAGCTGCCTGTGGAACGGTGTAAATACCACAACTAGCAATTTTCTTCAAGCATTTTTTTTGCATGTGAATGGAGCACAAAACAAGGCATCTGAGCTGACAAGCAAACCTGATGATGGATTCAGAAAAACACTTTTGGTTTTGTTTTCAAAGCAATTTCTGCAGTTTTTCTCCACTTCTTTATTGTACGATTTAGGTGAATAGATGATGCCTGCAGCACACAGCAGGATCCTTATGTCTGTAGCTGTTTTATGCAATTTTTCTTCTTCGCGGCATCCTGGGGTGGCTTGCCTGAGGTCGATACTCTCTCCCCACCCAGTAAAGTGGCATTAATAATAATATAAAACTAGGAAATTCTGCAAAAATGTAGAAGGCAGGAGAAAACCGAAGTATGCTTGCATTTGGCAATTGTCTCTGTGTTTTCTAACACTTGTTGGCCATCTTCTGTTATCTCCAATTTTCTACAGAGCCCTTAGAGCATTGAAAGATGGAGAATAGCAGTTCATGTGCCTCTACAAGGAGATGAATTAGTGGTTCTCTCTGAAATTCCAGGTTATTTAAAAGTATTTGGTCTAGGATGCTTTGCCAGTGCTGTTCTTTGCCATGCAAATGATGGGAAGACAGCTAATTCGAAAAAGAGACTTTAGGTTGTCAAGTCAGGATTGGATAATGTGATTTTTTTTTTTTTATTGTAGCCACATAAAAGTTAAACTGCTGATTCCTGCTTCTGAATGGAGAAGGAAGAACCACTGTATTTGGTTTCAGTTTTCATGGGCATAAACCAGTTTTGATTCCCCAAAGTAAAAGTGTCACCACAGAGTGTGAGCAATATGAGCAGGAGAAGAAAGCAAATTCAAATCCAACGCATGGAAACGTGAGTTGGCAGGAAAGTCACATTTCTTAATTGAGGGGGGAGTGGTCCAGGTATTTTAGCAGCTGCAGCAAAGGGAAAAACAAAGTGATTTTGGGAACAACTGGTTCTGAATACTTACTATCTTACAGCCTTAGCAAGTAGAGCTAAGGACTTGAGAATAATTTCAATTAGAAATCTCTCTTGGCTAAAATAGTGCCTTGAGAAAATGACAGATGGTAAATCCTTTCCCATTTCAATTTCCATAGTGAGTAAATGGGCAAAGATGATCCTTCCGGCTCCTAGCAGTGATAACATATATTAATAGAAAGCTAATTCTCTATATATTCTAGCTGTCTCGGATTTCACGTGCTATTCACATGATGTTCCTGATGTTTCTGTGCATTAGCACAGGTGGTTTGACCCACAAGAACTTCCAGTTTCCTGTCCATTTTTGAAGGACTATGATGGGCTATAAAATGTAAGTAACAGTGACAGCAAAAGGCTGATGAAATACAAGCAAGAGTTGCAAGGTCATCTAGATATGACTCTTTGTTATTAATTACCACTGTGGTAATGAGCCAGTGGCTAACACAATAAAACAGTTTTTCATATCCCAAGAAATGGGTGGCTGATGCAGAGGCCACTGGCTGTTTTGCCTTCCCAAACAACTCAGATTTGGGCCTTTTTCAGCCCTGCTTTCACCTGAGGAAAGCACAGGTGAACGGGGAGCGCTGCACCTGGCAAAGCGGCCTGAGCTCAGGGCTCTGCTGCTCTGCAGACCTCGCTTTAGATCTGCCAAAACCAGGGGAAGAAATTGGACAGGATAGATGGGATTCTATTTATTTATTTATTCCTTCCATTGCTGCCATGAAAATGTGTTTAGAAAAAAAAAATCAAGATTAACTATAGCAAAGCACTTAAGCTGATCCATAATCTGCAAAGATGTACAATCAGGCACAGTCCCTGGTAAAAATAACAATAAATTAAGCAACTGGATGCTGTATCCACAATGCAACTTTGAAAACCTCTGGCTGAAACTCTAATTGCAGATTGGAATTAGAACAGTGCCCTTTCCTTATGCAGCTTTCTGTGCATCATGAAGCCCATCTTTCTCCATTAACGAAAAGATTAACGTTCTCCTGTTTGCGTTCCCACATCTGCAATGCTGTTGCGAGGAACAGCTTACAAGGTAAATGACTATGGGAAGCCCATCTGCAAAGCCTTCTGGTGTGGAAGCCCATAGGAGCACCCGGCGCGCCTGTTTGGACGCACACAGAGCTATTCGTTGGTGTTTGGGGGACTTTTGCACTGGCTTGAAAGCGTTCTCCCCAGGCTGGCATTTGCCTGCTCAGTTAAGGTTGTTCTTCGTGTCGGCTTCGTGCTGCGGGGCTGGCACGGGCACAGCCACGGGCAGGGGCTCTCCAGCCCAGCCGGTGTCTCCAGACCCGTGTGGATGCTCCAGGTCCAGCGTTATTCCAGCAATAAACGCTTTGGGGAATGGCTTTTGGGGGTCTGGCACGGAAGCCAGACCTCAAGTCAGCTCTTCACCTTGCAGTGCATATCCATATCCATAGAATGCTTTCCAAGGAGCTGCCTTCACAAGAGAATCACTTTATTTCCGAGCACTGATTTTTGTGCTGAGAATTTGCATAACTGTCCGAACCTTCACGCATCAGAATTTGCTGATCACACAGGCACTTCACCATACTCTTCTGAATTACCCTCAATAATCAGAGGGCACTGACCAAGCAAGACGTATCTGCTCTTTTGCCTCAAAGGCAGGCGCTGCTTTTGCATTTCCCCTCTTTGAAATTACGCAATGTTCTAATGGACATAAAACAGAAGAGTTTTATCTTATGTGCCACCTCTAAATCAAGAATAAATGATCAAAAGGATTGATGTGTCCTAAAAGAAGTAGCTTTACTACCAGTGATTGAAGTGCAGGGGCAAAGAGCATGGGACTGTTCAGAAGGAGAAAGAAATGTTCTGAGTGAGGTCTTGATTGCCTTTTAATTTTGAACTAATCTGTCTTTCTTCTTGATTCAGTGAGGAAATCGTGTCACAGGACCCCAACAGACCACTCCTTCAAAGGGAGCTCTGCTTTTATGTTCTGCACAAGTTTGGGAGCTAAATATTCTCTTTCTGTCCCCATCTCTTCAGCTGTTTAGACACTATTCTTAATAACACAATAATAGTTGAGCATTTGGAGGCTGAGCAATAGTAAGGTGTGGGTAGGGAGGGAAAGATGAGTGCTGCTCGCTTTAGCTTCTTCATAGTGCGTTATGTTCAGCGCCTATGTTCAATCTTGATCATCTCTGGAGATTTGACAGTTTTCCACTTCATCCATGGAAACACCCTGAGACAAGGAATGAGAGTTATGTACAGTTTCTCCTAAAAATAATGAATTATTGGCCTGCTATGAAACTTAAGGCTATTAAACATCCTGCAAGATACTTTGCAAGGTCCAAGTTGCACCTGTGACTCCTGGTGTAGCCCATTTCCCCGAGCTGTGCTCTGCCCTGCCTGGCTGGGGGGCTGGCAGCCCTCGCTCACGGCAGTGGGCGCTGTCACCGAGCCAGCAAGCGCTCACATCTCTGCGTTTCTAGATATAACAAAGTGATACTGCTGATTTGCCTCTGTATAGAGAAGGAAAAGCCACCATATGCGGTCTGGGATGTATAATGCATACAGTCATGAAAACAAAGTCACTTTTCACTTTTGGAATAGAATTGACTGCTGTGACCAGAATAAGGAACTTCCACAAAGCTGCTAAAAGAAGAAATGAAATGCAATGGAAGCAGTTTCTTTTAAACTAAGGATATCTTTTTGAGTCAGTCTCTCTGTAGGTTATTCCTTATTCCCCTCTTCCCTTAGTGTTTTAATCAGTAGACCAATTACAGCCACATTTAAAGAAGGGCAAGGGTCAAAGACAAGAAGCTTCTGGAATTTTCATGAAAATGAAAAATGAGAGTCAGAGAAATGAGAGAGTCCTTGTAATGTGCTCTTAAAGTTTGTTAGATTCAAAAAAATCTATAGGGCCACAGAGGTTTTGAATGTCTACCAACCATCTCTGAATAAACTTGGAGAATGGAGAATGTCTCGGGACGACACAAAGCCACAGGGAAGAGATATTGTTATTTTTCCTTCTGGGAAGCAACGTTTTGGTGTGAACTCACTGGGAGACCTGGCGCCTGGGACCTCGTGAAGCCTCATTGGAAAAAAACTGAGCTACGTGCAGTAGTTCAGGTGACTCCTCATCTCAGCAGATTTCTGCCTGCCATTAAGGATTAATTCCTGTTTTGTGAGCAGAGATTTATCAAAATTGAGTCCCTTGCTGTTTATCTGTAGTTGGCAGGAAGAAACCCAAACTCTTTTTCTGTCTAGCTGCAAGTCAGTGGAAGCTGTGTCCTTTTTTTCCTCCTTCTGCCTGTTAATTATCATCAATTAAAGAGTAGGTGACTTTCTGACAGCAATTGAAAAAGAAGTCTGACTCTTGAGAAATGGATGGTCTAATACTGTCCTATTTCTTTTTTCGAAGCAGAAAACTTTCTGTACAAGGTCAAGGAGAGGGTTCTCTATGTCCTGGACAGACTGTATAATTATTTTTTTCAGATTCCCCTTCTCATCTACTAAAAAAAAGAAAAATGATTGAGTGCCCCAAGGAAGGGAGAGTTCATAGAGTTTAGTGTCATGTAACGAAGCTAGAGTTAAAACTGGTGAAAAGGAGCTCTGTGAAGAAGGACCTGGGAGTCCTGGTGCAGATCAAGTTAACGATGAGCCACCAACGTACCCTGGGGCCAGTTCCTTCAATCATGGTCTTTGGCTCGGAGCAGCAGGGAATTTTTGATTCCCTGTTCTGCCTTGCAGCAGTTAAAAGGGAGGCTGCCCTGTCAGCCCCGTCATGTCCCAGACGCAGTTCCTAAGAAATGAGACCTGTGATCAAAGGCTCTTTATGTAGGCGATGGCAGAGCCTTATCACCCACCCACCATCTACACACAGAGCTTGATCGTGGAAAGTGTTTGAAATGGGACTGTTCTCCCAACAAGGCAAGAAGGCTGCCCTAAATCAGAGCGTGTCTCTCCTAATAGCAGCAACACCACCAATGTTCCTGTCTGTTTTTTGTTTGGGATGCGCATGTCTTATAATTAGTCTTCCTCCACCTAAAATGCCTTTCATCTGGGGATCATTTTAGCACTTCACAAGCATGTAATAACCATGCCCTCTCTATCTGTGACACACATGGTTATTGCTGTTACCTGCATTTGACTAGTGCATGCTCTGAAAGACTGCGGGGTCGGATACTCACCCAGGGTTACACGGTGCGGTAGTGTCGGGGCGGGAGCAGAACCATCCTGTTTCTTAGGTCTGTGCTGCATGGGACTTCTAGCAACACGAGTGTGTGCTCTGTGGCTGCGCATCCCTGTCCTGGATTTAAGTACCTGGTGCATTTAAATACCTCCTGTGATAACTCCAAAGCTTCTTTCCTCCATCTTTTACCTAACAGTGCTGCGTGTAAACCCTGAGTTCATAAACAAGGTTTTGGGCCCTACACAGGTGGTCTCAAATACTTTGTATCTTGCTAATTAATCATGCAAAGCTACTTGCCTCATCAGCTAGGTGAAGTTTTTAGGCATGTTATTTGCAGTAACTAACTTGGTCCTTTGGTAGCTCTGCGTTGTGACCGTAGGTGCCCACAGTGGTGTCTGCTCGAGGTATTTCTGGGGGGATGCATGCAAACACGTGTGAGCGGTGCAGAGTGCATGTAGAGGAGTGTCACGTTGCTTCCTTTTTGGGAAAAGATGGTTTTGGTCAATGAGAAGTGCCAAAATGGGCAATGATGAAAATATACAGATGAGAAAAATAGCTCTGCTTAGCACCAAGATGCTGAGGACTCTGTTATGTGGCTATGGAAGGAAGCGAAAGAGGGTTCCGGGAAACTACTTTGGCAGTTGATGGGTGAGTAAAGGGTTAACAACCAAAATTGCCAAATTGCCTTAAATGTGGCAGGAAAATGATGGGGAAACTTTAGGTCCTGTCCCCAACAGCCAGATAGGGCAGCGGAAAGTCTTGCAACAGCAGGGCAGTCTCGCTTCGCTAAAATACCCAACTACCCCAAGAACCAAGAGTCTCGCAAAACCCGCAATAAGGGAGCGAAACTCATCTCGCTGATGGTGCAAAAAGCAAATAATGTTATGGAACTTGCTTGAAGGTTCGGGAAGGATCACCCTATAAGGATGACCATAGCACAATCACATACATCCTTCCGTAAGGATGTGAAAGAAGACAGTCCAGCATTGATGAGCTGAGCAGGAATTGGGAACGATGCCTGACCAACTCCTCTGGCTGGATTGTGAGTATTCATCCATTCCTGCTAACCTAGGCTGCTGGACTAAGGAAACTCCTTAAGTTAGAGTCCCCTGTCCGTTCAGGATGCAGAAACACCAGCATTTGTTAGCTCCTTGCAAGACTGAGAGCCCCCTGTATGCTCAGGAGAAGAAACGCTCTAGTGTTTTTCCTGGGACAAGCAGTGCGCTCTGTTTAGCTGCACTAATTGCCAGCCCTGTTGGCTAATTGGTAAGCCCATCCCTGTAGCAATCACAGCAGTTAATGGTGGATATTGTTATCGCAAATATCTTGCAGTAGTGAATTAAGTCAACTAACTAAAGCCCGCTGCTTGTTGCCCCTCTGGATTATTTTCTCCTTTAACGAGCTAGCAGGACTGCACTGGGTAGTAATGTATCCTCAAGCCTCAGCTGCAGGAAAATGCCTCCCTTGGGTCAGGAGAGGATGGGAAAGGAGCTCCTCTAAGTAGGACCTCTGATTTATTTACATCATGCGTAATGAATACATGCCCCGTAGTAGGAGTTCCATGTAGATCAGTTCACACACAGTGGGAGACTTCTCTGAGGTGGAAACAAGAATGGGAAGGAGGAAGGGACTCTGCTGCCCTACGGATAAAAACATGGATGAGAAGACTCAAAATTGTGGTTATTTGTGTTCTAGAGAGAACAGTGAAAGCGGGGGGCTAGAATTGAGCAGCCTGCAAAGGTGATATTGGATCAGGTTCAGCCTTTCTTTCTGCAGGATGACAGACTCAAACTGTTTGCCATGTTCACCAGCAGGGATCTCCAAGATATTTAAAATGTGTATATATAATAGTAGAGCCCATTCTGGGAGTGCTAAAAACAGGGTAGGTATTTTCATCTGCAAGCTAAAACAAGATTTACTATGTGAAATAGTAGGGGATTTTTGTTTGGTTTGGTTTTTTTACAGATTTTCCTAAATTAGGGTACAGCCCCAACTTGGCATCACTGCTTTATCTGTTTTATACTATGCGTCATTGCAGCTTTCTCTGCTTTTGCACTTCAAGCCCATGCAGATCAAGGTCACAGCAGGAGAACTGTTTAGTGGCTGTCAGCATTGCAGAGCTGCACTGCAGAATCAGGAGGTGTTTTGGCAGCGGTGTTGCAGACGCTCTCTTCAGATCCTGATCAACGTGGTGACCTATTAGCAAAACTCTTCACTTGCCAAGGACCATGGTGGTAGGTGAGCTGTGCTCTGGCTGAGAAACAGTGGCAGTTCAACACAGCAGGTGAATTCCAGGCAAGTTTCTGTCCTTCTATGCTTGGCTCCTTGGACGGCTCATTGCTAGCTCTGCTGCGGCCACTTTTTACAGGGTACCCCTGTGTCAGAATCTGCATTTTATGAAACACTCTTGCTAGTAAAGAGGATAGAAAGCTCCTTACTATTACACAGGAACATAACAGTATGCCCAAGGATAGCCTGTGATGCCCCAGAATAGCTGAGAGGCATCACTAAGCTCAGGCAAATACGGATGAGAAACGAGAGGCAGTCGTTCAGAAGTATGTCCGGTTTGAGTGTGGCTTTCTATGGTTTTGATAGAAAGCTCCTTAACTGGAGAAATTAGCTGTCATCTGCTGTAAATCATCAGTCACCAATTACCCCCACACTCACCCATATCTCGGTTGTCTCTCCTGCTCCACAAAAGCAAGTGCAGCCATAAAGGAGGAGGGAGAATCCTCACTCACTTGAATCGGTGTCATCGGAGATTGCAGAGATTTGTTTTCCTCGGTCTTCAGGACCTTCAGTTGCCTCTGCAGAAATAAAGTAAATAAAAAATAAATGAAAAGTGGGATTTTAAAAGCTTCTTTCCAAATAACTTTTTATTTAGCATTTTAAATTGAATTTTATGATAGTGAAATGAGATGTACTGATAGCACGAATGAAAGAGCTGCTAATGCAGAGAAGGTACCCAAGATCTCGCAGGCTTTCTGGTGGACTGCCTGCTCCCACCCTGCCTGTAAACCCTGAGTACAGCTGGGGACATTGGATGAGGTGACCGTGGAAGTGCTTGTAGTCTGTGTGAACGAGGCAGGCAACGAAGAGGCCGGTTACTGATTGTGCATGCACAGAATTAGGCTGGGAACGATCGTCCTCGCGTTGTACGTTCCATTAGCTCTTGGGTTCCTTCTGTTAAAATATTAGCATGTACTTGGGCTGGTTCCAAATCAGGCCAGTAAAATTCAATATTCAGCTACTTGCTTGTTATTTGATAGAAGGTATTTAATAAGATATAGCAATATGTCTTAAACATGTTTGGTTGAAATATAAGTAAGAAAATGTGAAAGCAAAGCATCAAACTGATTCGGAGAGAGAGAGAGCCTAGTCATTACATCTTGTCTCCAGAAGGGCTTGTGAGTGACTGTTTGCTGCATTGATTTTGTCCAGACAGATGACTCTGAAATTAGACCTGTGAAATCCATAGCTGCATCTAGCCAAAGCCAGCAAAGACCTCTAAAATCTGTCAAAAAACCCAAAAGGTCTGGGGGATGTTTACATTCATTTCCTTGTCATTTGTGTCGGTTCCCTGACACACTGTTGCTCCAGCACCCGAGACCGACTTTTCCACTAAGGAAAACAAGGGAGTGGTGAGTCACTGGCTGAATTCATATGCGCTGGATTTGCTCTATCATTATCTCTCTTTTTGTTTCTTTTACTGCATCCACAAAGTCTCCCAGATATGCTTCACTGTGTGAATTAGCCAGTGTTGCTCATCTGCTGCAAGGATCAGAAAGCGCCAGCTCAAATGCAATGTCTGGATTTCCCAAGACTGCTATTTGATCTGGAAGTTGGTTAAGGTTCTGAAATGTCACAGGGGTCATCTCTAACCTTGGTGAAGATTCTCTTTCTTTCTCTGTGCGTCACTGTTTTTTAGTTAAAAAGCTAGCAGGAAGGTCCAAAATGCATCCTGAGGAAGAGATGTTGGGTATGGGAAGAAGATCTGGCCAACTCTATCTGCAAGTCGCTAATGACTCCTGTCATTGCAGCTGGCTGGCATGAACCTTAGCTGCGACCTGCGTTTCTGCTTGCTGTATAAAGCAGAGTTCTGATGTACCGAGTTCTGATGTTCAGCATTCCCACAAGAGGAAAGTCTCAAGGAACATTCTTGTCTAAATCAAGGTTTAGGTGCCCATTCATTCCAGCCTGCCCTTGTAGCCACATCAACTCATCTATCTCTGAGGTCTGTCTTTGGTTAGTTAAGATGGACTAAGGCAGGAGTCTCAAAGGGACAGGAGGAGGTAGGGCTGAAATGAAGTTGCTCCTTGCAGGGAGCTACCTGGCCGGGGTGGGAAGGACAGCGCAGTGACTCTGCATCAGTCTCAGGTTTGATCCACCTTGCCTTGAAGTTTCACTGCTGGCAACTGCTGATGTGCTGGTGCAGGAGCAGAAATTCTTCCATGTTTGGGAATTTATTGAAGCTCTTAAGGCTTATGTTGGCTGCATATCCACATTCTCCATTTGATGAGGGTTTCCTTCCCAGCCATCCTCCTGGGAACCGGCACACACTGTAATTAGGGAGATGAGCGATTTGATTAGGGAGTGGTTGTGCCGCGCAGACACCCAAAGTTCGCCAGCCTGGGCTGCTTCCAAACTCATGTTTGTTTTGATTTTTTTTCCTTCTTTAATCCAAGCAAGATGAACTGTCCCGGACAGCCTTCCCTAGACACTCCGACCAGGTACTAATGACGACTTGTGCAAATCAATTCTAAAACTGATGAACTTTCTTTTATCCCCTCCCATGCTCGCAGGCAATTCTGTGCTGAGCATTTGCATGCAGCAATGTCAGGCGAGCCATCATTTATTACTACCTTGTCCCTCACGGAGAGAGGGAGAGAAGTGTTTTCCTTCTTTTTTTCCTATCTTTTCTTCTCCCAGCCCTTGGCTAATTGTGTCCCTGTCTTTCCCTCCCACCTTTCTTTTCCCTCTGAAGCTTATTCCATGTTGAAGGGTGGGCCAGTCACCTTTGGGAATGAGTGAAGAGCTCAGCTAATTCCCTGCTGATGTTACAATAAGATAAAAACATTGAATGGAAAAAGTGGGAGTGATGGGTGCTGCAGGTCTCTAAAGATACCCCCTGCTTTTCTGTTCAGGATGGGGACATGCCCACAAAGCCAAGAGAGTCTTTCATTTTGTTTCTTCATTTTTTCCCCAAGTGATAATATATACAGCACCTTTCATATGGGAGGGGAAGCAGCCGATCCTGCTCAGTGTCGGGACAACAGGAGTTCGTCCATGCAGTTTTGAGCTCTGCTTCAGCCAGCCGTGTCTGCAACGTGGCTTTGTGCAGGTCACTCTCAGTAAGGCCATGGGAGCCCTGTCCCTGCTCTGGGGTCTCGGTGTCTGTGCAGGCTTTGAGCTCACTCTGAGGTTGCAGTGGCAGTTTTTTAAGTGGCTTTTTTATGGCCTGTGAGCAAGCACAATCCTGGGCTCATCTGCTCCTTGGCCTGAGCTGCAGGACTCCATTTGTGCCTGCACAGGGGTGCCCGGCGATACTTGGGGAAGCCCCGTCTTGTCCTGGCTCTGTGTGCGTTGGCAGCAAACAGGGTTCCTGAGCGTTTCTTTTCAGTGCTTTCTAGGTCAGGAGTGTCTCGCCTGCCGTTGTGAGCAGATCTTTGGAAATCCTTGTTTTGATTTGTCTTGTTGCTGGATTCTTAATCTTGCAACGCTCTTTCAAAACCCAAGCCGGCTATTTCATCAATGCGCTTTGCCATGTCATGCAACATGGAAATTAGTTTTGCAGAAGGGAAGTCTGTGTGCATAAACAGACTGCCAGCCTTTTCAAGCAAGATATCAGCATTCATTTAGCAATATTAAAGAGCAGTGTTGCTGTTTCTTGCATGTAAGACAGGGAATGTTTACATAGCCATGAAAGGGAGGTTTGGAGTTGTGGCAGTGGGAACTTATCTTGAGATACAAATAGCATCAGGGCTACCACCTGGCTTTGCAGCAGCTAAGCATTTAATTAGGGTCCAAACTGTGAAGCTGTGTTTAATAGCTAGTGGGCGACTGAGCTGCAACAAGCCTGTTTGAAGCTTAGGGATCTGTGCGTGAGCCCCAGTCACACCTGGGGCTTGCAGGGAAGATGTAATCACAGAGACCTCAGCGTAAACCTCCCTGCACCGAGTGTCTGCTGTGTCGGAGCAGACAGGTGTGTGCACCGCTCCCCCGTCTGCCTGGCGCAGTGTTTGAAGGAGGCTGAGTGGCTGCGGGCACCAGGGACAGACACATGGTAAGAAGGTGCCTTGCGTGTGGAACTGGAACTCTGCGCTCCCTGCATCCACCTTGGGGAGCTGATCCCCAAGCACTGCCTGGGAATCGAGGCATTTCAGAAGGGGAAAAGGCCTTGGAAAGGAGGAGAGGCTGCAAGCAGCAGGGAATGGAGGAAAAACAGGCTTTAGTGTGGGATCTGCCCTTGCTCTTGGGGCGCCAAGGGTATTCATGAGGCTGGGCTCTCCCCAGTGGGCTGCTGAGGGCATAGGTGGTTGCTGTGATGCCCAGGATGTGTTGTGCACAAAGCTGTAGGCTGGTTCCTTTAAAACACCTTTTTTTCCTCATTAAAGATGTCCTTGAATGCATATGCTTTTAAAAGAGATAGACTTGAATGGCCGTATTGCACAAACTAACAGTATTTGGAGGATGTGCACTGGAGATACTGGTGAGAGGCTTGGGTTGCAGTCACGGTTTCTGTAGCTTTGCACCCTGTGCCCAGCTTGACTCTGCTTTTGCACCTGCCTTTGGAAGTAGCATGAAATCGAAACGCAATGTTTTGTTGTGGTGAGTGGAAAATGGGAAAAGGGGAAGCTCTGATGTCTTTTTGCTTTGGAAACTGTGATTTCATTGTGGCTTAGCTTGCAAACACAGGTGCTTACCATGGTGACTCTTTATGTGAAAACGTAGCCGTTTTTAGATGAAGAGCACTCATTTCATAGCAACTTTATATTTAAAGGGTAACAAAGGCACTTGGGGCATTTGATCTGCTTTGGGTGGTGCTGTAAGTGACAGGTAGAACAAGAAACATCTGAACTAAGCTGACCTTCTGTTCCGAGCAGCTTTTTACCCCATATCAGATGACCTTCCAGTTCTGCAACTCTTGTTTAGTGGTAACTCTGGTCAGCAGCACCAAGTCTATCTAGGCAAACAACCTGCGTCATGCACGGTCGGTCACCTGCCTCCCTGGTTGAAGGAGTTGTGCACTTCCAGGAAAACTCTGGGAAATTCTTTCCCAATCAAAGTATTTCCTTTAAATCGGAGATAACGTAGGTCATAAATTGTGGGCCTGGATTCCACATGCCCCAGAGTCAGGTCTTTCATGTTCACTGCTTGTGAAAGGGTCATTAGAGAATGGGAGGCGACGTGAGCCACATCTGGGAGCCCTCTGACACTGTAGGTAGATGATGTCAGGCACGTTCCTCTTCCCCACTCTTTTGCTGTGCCTTCCCTATCTAACACTCCACACCCAAAGACCTTTTATTCTCCAAATTGCTTTTAAAAGCCCTCTTCATGCACGGTGCCCACAAGAAGCTGATAACTGTCTCTGCATCTTTGTTAGGTACTCAGACACCAGAGCTGTGGGCCCAGTGAAGCAACCTAGATAGAGCTGAAGTAACTAAACCCACAAACAATCCCAGTCATTCGTCCGTCTGTGTTTCCCAATATGTCCCTGTGTTGCTTTCCCAACACATCCTGTCCCTGTGCCCATCTTGATGAGCACTCCAGGTGAGGTGCTGCCTGCGTTTCATCTCGTGGGGTTCCAGGCTTTGCATGAGTACTCATAGTGTCTAGTTCAGCTGGTGAGATACTTTGGGGAGGTGGCACCATGTTTCCTATGTGTTTTTGTCCTGAGAATACCAAGAGTGGTTAAGAAATCGTAGGTGATACCACCGATTTGGGTCCATGTAATCAGAAACCATCCCAAGTGGCTGCCAGCCCTGCTGAGAGGTGTCTCATGATGGGTGGCTCCTCACTGTTGGTGGCTTATGGCTGTTCCCAACTCCTCCTGAGACACAGGTAGGAATTTTTGGATTAGAAAGGCTTTGGCAGCTTGTGTGGTGGCTGCATCAGGTGTTTTTGATCAGTGAGCCACCCGGGAGCACATGTCTGGAAGCGATGTGATCATCTCTGGAGCCTGGCTCTGGCTGCTCTGCCTTCCCAGCATCTGCAAGTAGAAGAGAAAGTCCAAAGCTCTATCCATTTATGTATTCTCCCCTGGTCTGTCATTGCTTAATTGTATCCCCATATCTTATTAAAGTTCTAGGTGAGTCACTGACATGCTCAGGTGAAAATACACTGAGCTGAGCAAAGCTTAGGAGGGGAGGAGTGTGTTCCCATGCGAGCAGGGAGGCTGCTGCAGCTCAGAAACTCCTATCACTCCATGCACATGTTGCATCTTCTACTGCCTCTAATTTCATGTCCTAAATCCCATATCAAAACCTGTAAAATCCCATATCAAAACTACACCTGTAGTTCAAAGAGACTAAAACATACTCGTATGAGGAGTCATAAACCCATGCCACTTAGACATGCAGAGCTCTGAATCACTTGAGAGCATCTTCCAAGCTTGCACAGCACCTATAAATGTGCTGCCAGGGCGCACAGAGCATCCACAGCGCCCACGGCTCCCTCACCAGAATAAAGTTGCAGGCTTAGTCCATTGTGGCTGCACCTCGGTGCCCTACAGATATTTTGTTTATGGCTATGACAATTCAATCTTATAAAACACATCACAGTCTTGCAAAGGAAGCAAGCACTGTGGTACTGCAAAGACGCTGTCACTGAAATGGAGAATTTCTTCGTGGTGAATGGAAAGACCTCCTGTGTCGGCACTGTTATAATCCCTTGCACTTGTTCTTCTGGTTTCTGATGCAAATCTGAAAAAAAAATCATCTTTCTGAGGCTATGTTTTCTATTACATCTTAAGGGGGTTTTAAGGTACCCCTCTGGCTCTCTGGCTGGGAACATGCTGCCCTGGGCAGGGCTGGCGGCTGTCCCACTGGCCATAGCCTCAAGGTAGCCAGTTTCAGTGAGTTTACTTAATTATTAAAATAAAAATCTGTCACCACATCAGTAGGAATCAATCCCCTATCCTGATCTGGAGCCTTCTCTCCTCTGGGCTAAGCGATTCCAGCTCTCAGAACAGGGTCGAGGGACTTGCTCTTCATGGGCACATACTGGGATAAAAGCTGTCCTGAACGTTGCCCCGATTAGATGGTGCCTTGCAAGGTTGTCTTCTTGCTTTTTTCTTTCAGTTTCCTTTTTTTTTTTCCTTTAGTTCTCTAAATTTGTGTCTGTTTTCCTGGCATTGGACCAGAGGCCTTCTGGGAATAGTTGTCTCTGGGTCTTTTATCTCTCTGCTTTTGTCATCCAGGGTGATCCTGGCAGTCCCAAAAGCTAAGATATTTATGGTGAATGAGATCAAATTTGTGCTTAGCTGATTCTTGCGACCCGCAGTGATAAACAGATTGCTTTGGATAACATTTCAGATGAAATCTTGAACAGGAGCTGAATTTTTATGCATGCTCAATATAGAAGACCATTTTTCCTTATTTTCTTTTTTAACAAGAGACCTGCATTTCCTCAGTTCTGGAAAAGCCAGTAGGTCCAGCTATTAAGATACCAAATGTCTTTCTTCCAGAGCTACGAAGCTGAAGTACAGATTGTTTATAGAAGTGACAAACATTCCTGCCTTTGGGCCTATATTTGACCCAACTGGACCCTCTACAGCTTGGCAAATAGGTGCCCCTCTTGAGTTTCAGGTGGCTTAAAAAAAGCATGTGTGAATGCTGATGTATGCGACACTGTTCCTGTGTATCCTGTGTTACATGCGTTTATGTTTGATGCCCAAGTGCTGAAACCAGCTGAGTAAGTGAATACTACAAAACCTATGCATTTTGCTTATGCCAGTTAATATATTGGG
>JAWLRI010000232.1:277333-340975 GCA_034781795.1 Crypturellus tataupa
TTATTAAAGCTAGTCTTAGATGCCATTAAATTTGTCCAGCTTGTTGAGCCATTTGAAGCACCTAAGGCTTCCTTGTATTTCTGTACAATACAGGATTCTGCAGTGTTGTTGTAGAAACCATGACCTTATTTGAGAAGGGAAGACTGGGTGGATTTAATTTAATGGAGTTTGCCTGTACAGAAGAGAAACTAACGTGGAAGCCTCAGATGTTACAGGTCTAAAATCCTGGCGTTTGAGGCTTTGCTGATGCTTCCCAAAGAGAGGGAATGTTCTTCATAACCTGGAGGTACTGAATTTCTCCTCTCTGTCTCCCTCACAGGTGTGTTATTAGACATCCAGCAGCACTTTGGAGTCAAGGACAGTGGGGCTGGCTTGTTACAGACAGGTGAGTGTGTTTGTTTTCTGCCTTGTTTTGTAACCTTGCTCTTTTCAGAAGGATGTTTTCAAGTTTCTTGAATTAAACTTCTCTCCTTTGGACATGCTTGCTGTGAAATGTTTTCTTATTAATAAGGTGAGTGACAATAAGGCGACTTTTTATTTTGCTGTGGCCAGGAGATCATGGCTCAGAATCAATGGCAGAATGGGCCAAGAGCAAATAAATTGTATAATAATATATGTTGTTATTATAGTAACAGATCTTTATGGAGAGTTGAAATCATTAGACAGACAGCAAATGCAGTGTTTTAAGGACAGAAACAATCTGCTTTGGAAACATCCTCCTGAATTACGAGCAGGAGTTGTTCAAGTGTGGTGCTGTTTCCTGCCTTTGTACTTCTGTCTGTGGAAGCCACCCTGGGATACTGTATCTCTGGAAAATAGGGTTAGAGATCGTGTGCCAAAAAGACATTCTTTTTTTCCACACATTGTCTCTTTTGCTAACATGCTGGATGCCAAATGCCAGTCAGCAGCTTGTTCCCAAAGTGATAGCCAACAGAAACGTGCTCTGTCTTTGTAGCCCACTGGAGGCTGGTACAAAAGTTTTGGAGCTCTATCGGTTGTCCTTTGATGTTGGACGATGTGAAATGCTGGAGCATTTCCTCTTTTTTATTTTTTATTTTCAGCAACCCCTAGAACAGGAGGGTGCTCCTCTGTGGTTGGAGCTTCCTGCTAATGTTGCAATGCAAACAATTAATAATAATCTGCACAAGGGCTTTAGAAGTATTCCTGGTGCCATTCCAGTGGCAATCATGGCTCTTCTAGTCTAACAGCTTTTTCATTGCTCTTTGCTTCCAAAGTGTGCAGGCTGGTTCTAACAGATCCTGGGGGAAAAGCAATTCCCAGGATGTTAGTGGGCTCCTTGGCAGGGATGCTGCTGGTAGTGAAAAATGCTCTGTAACTTCTTGGATTTGGCCCTTGTAGTCACAGCCTCCTGGCCAGTTGAGGAAGACTCTCCCTGCCGCTCTCCTCGTGGCGTGGCAGAGTGCAGGCTGATGTGTCCAGAACACAAAGTGTGACCTTTCCAAGCGTCACTGCTGAGTGGTAACATCAGTCATCATGCCCACAGCGGCACTGGGTGTCTGGCGGGCTCTTTTCTACAACAATTATTTGTATTTATTTATTGGGCTCAGAGGAACAGATCCTCAATGTGTCGTTAGGTGCCAAGTGCCTTCAACAAAATATTCTGGTGGAAAATGACACTTGCCAAATCATATATTTAATCATCTTTCCCCTCAGTGGATGAAAACCTTCTGTAGATGATTTACAGAGCAAGTAAGAGCTCAGCTCCAGTAGGGTATTTAATTTGTTAATTGCAAGAAATGTTATTTATTTCTCTAGTGAGCAACCAGGGCATCTAAAAGCAGTTTCACTGAGGTCTTGCAAGGTTGCTGCAGTGTGTGCCCTGAGTTTTGTAAGAAGTGTTGCTTTAAGAAAAGCAGCATTTTCTCTTGCTTTTTGCTGATCGGAATGCTTAGGACTTGATTTTGCCCCAGCAATATAGATAATAATGCATTAATCACAGTGCTATCAGTCACAGGAAGCGACTGCTCACAAAATAAAGCACCATTTCACGTAAGGAAGGGTAGGGGCACCTAAGTGAAAACAATTGGATTCCTTCGGCTTAACAAGATTGCATTTGGCAGCTGGCCCATGGCTCATGTAGCCTTAACCCTGCATAAAACTTAAACCAACTTAATATGACTTCTAATCTTATATCTGTTCTCTATGTGTGACCCCTCTAAATGTGCACATTGGAGAAAATGGATGTAGATGAGATGTGTAAAAGCAGCTTGACCAGAGCTGCAGAGGAAGCCTATGGTAAAGTTGGGGCCAGGTCTCCCAGACATCTGTCATAACCTTGACCTGTCGCATTCCAAGCAGTAGACACAGAAATATCATCTTTCCCAGGAGATGGTCCTGCTAACTAATTGAGTGATGTGAGACGAAAGGCTGTTCATCACAAGTATGTCCTCTGAATAGAGAGTGGATTAGTCTTTGGGTTGTTAATCTTGCATCTAAATGAGTCCTAAATTAATTTACAGTGTTAATGAGGGTGAGTAAAAATAATGTAGTATTCACTGTTAGTTCATATCACTCATCAAACAGGCTTTAAAAATAGTAAAGAAGATCCTTTTAATCAAGAAACAAGGCTGCACATGGTGCTTTATGAGGAGATGGCGCTGAAAACTCGAGCAGCAAGGGGAAAAAGAGATTGAGCAAAGGCACCGTACACCCTGGCATGATCTGTTCTTTGCAGACACAGCCCGTCTCACAGCTCTCCCCACATGCAAACATTCAAAAGCCAATTCATGCACTGCAGCTTCTGGTGCTCTCTGCAAAGCAGAGGTGACCGCTTTCTTGGGAACTGCAAAGACAGAATTTGCATTTGTGTCTTATTTTGTACTATTCCCAACATACGAGCTGCTATTTGCCTGGAAGGTGTAATGAAAACTGCTTAGAGGGCCACCGTAACTATCTGTGTAGTAAAATCACAGCCACCCTCCAGTCTCATCCATAATGGAAAGGAGCAGAATGTGGCAGTCTCTGTAACAAGGATCCTGTGACAGTAAAGGACACATTGACAGATGGGCCACAATTGCTGCTTGCTCAGTAGCACTATAGAGTAACAGGCACATAACTGTATTCACTTTGGAGCTTCAATTGCCTCTTAACGGTGCTAAAGTTCTATGTTGATCTTGATTTTTTGTGCACTACATGCACAGTTGTATAAATGACAGTAAAGTTCACTTAACTACACTACAGGTGCACATCCATACTCTCCGTATCATCTTGTTGCTTTTCATTTCTTGGTTGCTTTTCCGAGTTGGAGAAAGGATGATGCTGACTAATATCAAAAGATGATCAAGCATCTTCTTGTCTGCTTGAGCTGCGCAGCTGTAATCAGTCAATACTGTTATAAGCCAAATCATTCCAAAAGTATTTGCTTTGTGTGGAGCTGGGCAGGAGCAGCAATTTGGACCTGGAAAAACTAGAGCTGAGGCATCAATAAAACACAAAGACTGGGAGGAGGGAGAACTAGGTTTGTAACAGTATTTCAAATTAGTGTTATTTAAGTCATATTTCTTTCTATATATACTTAGACCATAGGAGTAGTGGCTCAATGTTGCACTTTGGTTTTCCCTGGATTTTTTTTTTCCATTCTCTCTTCATTTGTTTTTCTTCATCTCCTTGTCTGCTTTCCTTATCCTTGGATATATTTTGCCTTTGTGTCTCTTGCCACTGTCTCTTTACAGAACCAAGCTCTAATAAGAATAGTGCCTGACCGTCCGTACAGTTTGTCTTCTGTAGATCTCCGGATATTTTATATAGGAGGGATAATGAGGCTTGCCCTTTTCTGCAGATGGGGATGCTAAAAAACCAGATGGGAGAAATGACCTGCCCAAAGTCACACAGCAGGCCCGAAGCAGCGCCAGAATGAGAATTATGGTCCAACTTCTGAACGCACAGTATCAAGCACCTTGCTGGTTAGACCTGGAGATTTGTTCCTTGTGATTGGAGCCCCTAATCTAACCCAGGCAGCTCGAGCGCACGGGAAGGTGCCTAAAACAGTGGGGACTTCTGAAAGCAGAGCCTGAGCCTGAGGGATTCCATTGAAATGCAGAGAGCAGAAGTGTCTCTCTCCAAAAAGAGCACAGGGATATCATTAGAGGAAATCTTGGTAAACTAAAGTTCGTGCCATGAAGTCGGAAGCAAGGAAGTGTAAGGAGTGGAGAAGTCTGGAAGGACTCATTAAATATGAGTCATCATAGGTACGTGGGCCTCTGAAAGAATTCTTCCTGCATGGAGAGGAGTGGGCATTCAGTCCCTGCTTTTCCTGGGAAGCCTTGGAATGCTAGGGACTTTCTTGTCCGGGGCTCATTTTTCCTGTAAAGGTCAAAACCTGCGTTCATCTGAAAAGCGAAACCTTTACCCATCTGAGATCTCCATCTGCTGACTCTGCCTTGCAGTTCTTGCAAAGATGTTTGCAGCATCTTAACCTTAGGCCAGAGCTCCTTCCGAGGCTCTCGTATCTCAGGTGTCTGAATCTGTTTCCATTCTATGCAGCCCAGAAGGCAGGAGAGAATGCTGTTCTTTGGCATTTATGACTACAAGTGCTGTGGCCAACCATGCCCTACACAGAGCAGGTCAAACGCTGGTGCTTTCTCTTTCCCCAACCACGCTAAGTGCCTGGGACTGCAGGAGACTACACTGCAGCTTTTGGACGCTGAAGACCATGGCAAGGTGGAGATCCCTTTCTGCCCAAATGAGATGCTCGAAGTCATGTAAACAATGAGTAAAACCATCATCCCCATTTCTGTCCCCTGGCATTCTGCAGCATGATGCTGAGGTCTGGGGATTGAGACCATTTGTATGGAATTTAAGCAATAAAAGCAAGAGGCCAAGCTGTGAGTTCCAGTAATATGCCTGGAATAATGTTTGGGACAAGGATAACAAGGAGAACATCTGTCTAAATTGATCCTCCCTTATTGCTTAAATGCCAAGCAAGTTCTTTATTTGAGGCACAGCAGGTGCTGAGATAGAATCAATGAGGCCTTTTCTTTGGTTAGGAGTCTGAGAACATCTTAACTACTGCCTGTTTTTCATGTACGGCTGACAAATGTCTCAGGTGGGAATCTACATACACACTTCCAGACTGAAGCCAGTGCTTCGGATCCACGTGCACTGAAACACCATTTGTTTTCCAACATATAAACCCCACGCAGGAGCATTTTGCAACGTGATCTAACAGAAGAGTTGGCTGCTTTCCTCCTGCAAGCAGGTCTTCTACTTACCAAGGTAGAGTGAGCTAAGGAAGCTGAGGCTTCTTGGCAGCCTAAGTCTGTGATTCCTTTTTTTCTTTTGCTGTAATGGTGTCTGATATGCTAAGAAGTCTTGGCAATCTGAGCATCTGATTCATGCAAGCAGATAAGGCTATTTGGAAATCCTTTTGCAATCAAGAAGGAAAGTGTTTTCTTGAATCAGTAAATAGGTTATGGGAAAATGCATTTGTGCCCTAGCCCAGTCCCCCCTAAGCTAAGGACTAAACTATAAAAATGCCATTTACAGTGTGCACTTTGCCTAATCTTTGCTGGGGATGGAGGAGAAGGAAAGATGTTCTACCTCTTATTAATGACAGGTTAAACGCTTGAGGCATTGGGGCACTTTGTCTTTTATTGCACCTGGCAGCAAATGATTGCAGGCTACCAGAGCAGGAAAACTCTCTGAACAGTCTTGTCTTCATTAAGATCTTGATTTGATAATATTCCATGGCCAGTAACATAACATAACAATTTATTTTCCCATCTTGTCTTGCTGCTTTGCAGAAGGAATGTTTGCCCTCCTCTCAAGGGAGGTACCTGGGCTGCTTGTTGCAAGAGCAACTTGCACTCCTGGTGCCTGTGGCACGTCTGTTCTGTAAGTAGATGTTGGCCCCATTTTTTCTAGGGCTGTAGGTCAAGCACCTCTTACCAAGATTGTGTTTACTTCTCTAATTTAGTATAATAATGAGGGGAGAGATTTCCCACAGATATTGAAGAAGTAGCTCTCATTCTGCCCGGAGTTCGCGAGGATTTTAATGTAGCCTTCACATCCACTGTGCATGTATTCTTCAAGTCTCAGAATGTCATTCAAGCCATTTTTAGTGAAAGATTTTTTTTTGGTATCATGTAGTGCTTTTAAACAACTTTTTACTCTTAATGCCAGCTGTGCAATCTGACATAGCAGACATTGGCATTGCATTGTGTGCATGTATAGTTCACAAGGGCTAAATTTGCTGCGTTTATTTATTTTTTAACACCTGGGTGGGGACTTCTGAGAGAGGGAGATGAGCTTTTGAGTTGCATTAACAGTTATTTTGGTGGTGTTATATAATGGCATAAACATACAATGACTACCTGTTGCTGGAAGACAGAGATATGTACTTAACGTTTAAGACCTCACATTACGTTACTGTTTTTCCTTCCCCTTTGTAGTGAAACTAAAAGCTGTTTGGGTTGAGTGGGAAACCTGCTTGGCTTTGACATGTGCTTTTCACTGACCCTTTAAGTCTGATTTTCTAGCGTGGTGAGCAGAGAAGCATTTGCTCACGGTATAAATCAGGAGGAGCTCTGCATTCCCTCTCTTTACGCGGATGTGGATCTGTGTGGGCACTTGTTGCTGCTGATACCCATCGGGTTTTATTTAAAGCTCAATGTTAGCCCAGAGGGGTATAACTTTTGCCTTGGCTTTAAGGGAAATTAGATCGGGGTCTTCATGAACTGAGCAAGAAAACAGAACTGGCGGTAGTGCATTCTGTGTAATATGCCTCACTCCAGGAAGCCAGAATGTTTTTCTCTCTGAAAAGATTTATTTTAAAATTGTTTTGGTTTTGTGTTGATTCCTTCTCCACACACACACCTTAGCAACTCTCATTTTCTTGCAGCTTAAAGCTGAAGTTCTGCAGGGCAATATAGTGTATTGTGAGAAATGTAGACAGCCGTATTCGTACATGGATCTCACATCAGATGAGGAAGAGGTCAGGCTTGGTCTCTGTCTGCTGGGAAATTTCCAAGTTCATCTGGTAGATTTGGAAGCACTGCTGTTGGAAGAGGAGTTTGCTTTGAGAGATGTCATTCGGGTAGACCCAACAGTCTGGCAGGAGGTGAAGGAGCTCTGGTGCAGCGAAGATACCATCTCTGAGAGCAGCTTTGCTCTCAGCTGCCAATACAGGAGACACATCTAGTAGTGTCTGAGTTTCAACCCAGGTTGCAGATTCCTCTGTGTAGACCCATGCCCTCTTGAAAAGGAGTGGCCGCTTTGTCGACACAGAAAACTGACTCTGAAAACGCATTCCAGGGCATCTGTTACCTGCAGCTTGTCTCAAGCAAGCACTCCCTTCCTCGCGGTGTTCGGCGCTGTCAGCAGCCTGCCGAGCTGGATTCCTGTTCCCGTGAGTAAGTGTGACTTGCACAAACGGGGTGTTGCTGCACCAACTCACAAGGAATCTCCCAATGCCCTCCTCCTCCCTTTCCCCACACACACGCAGTCCAGGCCTAAAACACTTAATTTGGAGAAATCTTTGCCCCATCAACAAGAGGAATCCCATTCCCAACTGTACTGATGTGGTGCTCTGCACCCTCCCTGCTCCAGCCTCTAGGTAACTCTTAGGTTTGGGTCAGTGGCAGTGTACGCTCTTGCTTTCTATAGAGTAAAACGGTGGGACTTGTTTCCATTCTGTATTTATCAGAGGTCTTCATGGCTGTTGCCATGAATATTGGTGCAGTAACTGAAATTAACTGTGATAACAACCGTAGCCCCTTTGGGTCCCTATAGCATGCAGGTTTGCTCTGCTTTTTTGGTGGGCACATGCAGTGCTCAGGAAGCACCATGAAAAACTCCACGTGCAGCACTATGTACTGCCCCGCTGGGCATGGCAAGTGCTGCAGGTCGCTGGGTCTGTCCTCACATATGAACAGTAACAGAAGTGGCCCTGGCCGCTACTTCAGAGCCTGGGAAATCTGGGATGCGCAGGGCGCTTCAGAGGTCCCTGTGCAGCCGAGCAGAGCTGCGTTCAGGGTGAGCACTGGGGCTCCTTTTGGAAACAGCCGTCAACTTCCCAGGGGTCGTTCAGGGTATTTACACGCGTAACTCCCTGATTGTGGCTGCAAATCGAAGTAATTAAATAGCAAGAGCTGCACCAGCAAAATTGTACCCAGGCAAAATTACGAGCTCAAAATTGGTGGTTGAGTTGAGAATCCTTCAAAAATCTGATTCTAAAAATAGGTGTTAGTTCAGAGGGGTTGATGTCAAGAGTTACTGTGGTGAGAAGCATGCAAGTGTTTGACAAGATAAATCCATCTCCTTATCGATCTCCTTTAAGATAAAATTTCATTAAAGTAAAATTAAAATGTCTAGTCCTTTGTTTCTTCTTCTTTTTTTTTTTTTTTTCTGTTTTGTTTTCTTTTTAAATTGACATTTTTTGCCATTAATACATTGCTCCTGTGACTGGAGCAGTGCTAGGGCATGTAAAACTAAAGCTACAACTACATTGCTATAGCTTACAATACCAAAATTAAACCATCAGCTTTATAGTTGTTTTTGCTTAGTCACTTAACTGTGTAGAGGACCTATCTGTAAGGGTCATTTTTCCAAATTTCCTATAAAATGTGAGATTTTCTGTCGAAGAAAAAAATAGCAAAACTTCTTTGAGATGTTTAGCTTTCCTAATATCAGTTGTGATCTGAAAAAAAAAACAGGCTTACAAGATGGGTATAATGATGAACATACTTGGAGTTTGTTGGCTACAGACTGTCAAAATACAGTGCAGAAAGTCAAGCGCGAGCGGCTGGGGAAGGTACAGGCCACAAATAGGAGGCTGACTAGGGCTCTTCTTCAACTGACTGCTATGGTGTAATTTTAGCCCAGGACTAACATATGACAGACATTTTAGGTGTGGATATAATTAGACATTTTAGGTGTGGGTGCAATTAGACAGTTTAGGTGTGGACATAATTGTAAGAGGAAACATGTGAACGATAAAAATTGCTACAGTGGAAGTTTGCAGCCGTCCTTGGCAGGGCGAGCTGCGGCCGTGTGCGGGCTGCAGGCTTCCCCTTGCCATAGGGCCCGCTGGGCATTTTGGTGTCTGGCCATGGAAAGGAGCCTCAGAAAGGAGGTTCAATACAGCAGCGGAGGTAGCTTTGTGAGTGAATGTTGAATTTACCCTAAGAGCTCCCCAGGGAGGTACTTCGGCCAGCTGCTAACGTTAAACCCTTCCAGTGGTCTGGACACAATATATGGTATATTGTGCTAAGAAAATGTTTGCATCATGTATTAAAAACACATTGTTTTTTCCTATTTGTTCTTATAGAACTTTTTTGTGTATTTGTAGTTGAGAAACTACAGCCTTTTGTCTAATCACCAAAGAAATAAACCGCTGCCATCAGCATGACACTGTTTCCCCCTGGGTCGGTGCCTGGCAGTCCCATAGTGCTAATAAGGCAGCTCAGCTGCCATCCTGCGGTATTTTGCTGGTGCCTTCTCCAGGGACAGAACAGGATAGACCATGACCACAAGCTGACTTCAGATGGGCCCCAAGTCATTCTCTCACCTTCTGCATATTTAGACCTGACTGAAATGTTTAATTTTTTGTTAGCCATCCCAGGGTTCGCCAACATTAGCCTTTCTTTCTCCCATTAATGTAACTGATGATGCCTGAAGGCGTCGCGCTTGCAGATCTGCGGGATTCATTTCAACACGTGTTTTCCCAGTCGTCCTCATTCAACCAAAAGGTAGAGTCAGAACAGATTTAACGCCAGGGATGGCTGAACACAGAGGTCCAGTGACACGCTGTGGCTATTGGGACTACTGTTACTGCTGGCATCTTTTATAGAGGTCCTTTTATCTAGAAATGTGCCTGAGTTGCAAACCTCCCTCCTGCAACTGGAGCAGAGCTTGGTATTAAGTAGTGTTTTCTGCAGGTCAGGAATGGGACTTGGGAAATTCAGGTGGGTCATCGTGATAGGAAAGAAATAACAACTGTAAAGCTGATGGAGACCCAGTTCAGACTCCCCTGTGATTATGATTCTTTTCCATTAACAAACATGGGGAAACATCAGTATTTTAGGAGTTACTGTACCTGTATTTATTCCTGTTTGAAGGCTGCCCGACCCCTCTGAAACACTTTGTCTGGATTGCCATTCATAATGAGAGGCAAGAGAATTGCTAAATACTGGTAGCAAAAATGAACTGGTGAATAATTTCTGGGGAATAGCACCAGTCTCTTGCAGTTGCGAGAGGCATCCTTTCCCTGCTTGCTCCTCGCTGCAGGATGAAGCCTGCTTGTCATTGTAGCTGTTTATTTGTGACCTGCTCTTGGTTCACCTCCCTTGTCGTGTTGGTCAACGCGTAATTGCAGATTGCAGTCAATAGCAATGCTTCTTTGTAGTTACCTGGTGGCCCAGAAGCCTATTGAAATGTTGCCGGCATTTGAAAAAGTTAATGGATAAGCCCATGGCCGTGTAACCTGGCAGAGTTGTTTAATTACTGATGGGCATCTTCTGAAAATGGAACCGGGTTTGAAATGGGAACTATTTCTGACCCTTAACCTGTGGCTGTACCACTTCTTCCTGAACAGTGCTGGTGACTCCCTCGCCGGTCTGCTGGACACGCAAAGCAGTGGCAGTTGAGGGTAATTTGGATGTCCCAAAATCATGTTCCTAAATTCTGCGGCTCACACAGGTATTGTGTTAGGAGGGAGGATTTTGGTGATTAACACCCGGAACGCTGATGTCTGCTACCACCCAGCCAAGAGAGCTGATGGTGTAGGAACCCCTCGAACCAAAGTGGAATCCTCTCTGTATAGGCACAGCGTTTCTGGGGCTGTGCAAGCCCTAGTGTGTACTGCTTGGGGAATTAAAAGAAAGAGGAATAGCTCAAGACACAGGATAAGTAAGAGCACAGATTGTTTCTGCTTTGCCTTTTTGAGAATTCCTGACTCACACTGAAACTAGACAGCAGGTTCATTTGCACATAGGACACTCGTGGCCAACGTGTCTAGCTCAGTTTGACTCGCCAGCCCTGCTCCTGCGTGGACTTGTGTCTTGTTGTCACACCGAAGTCGGTTGATTCCTTTCTCTCAGGAGCAATTTTAAAAATAATCTGCATTATTAATTTGTTCATTCTTAAAAATAAGGGGGTATAATGATAAGGGCACCTAAAAGGAAGACTGATTTAGAAAGGCAGGTTGTGTGTTTCTCTTACATTTTCTTCATACACAGAGAGAAGCAAGAGTGAGTTGGGGGAAAGGAGCCTCTGACAACTTCCCAAGGACTCCAGTGAGCAGTTGGTCTCTGGAACTGAATCCCAAAGCACTGGTGTCAAGGATAGGAGCTTAGCCAGAGCGTAAAGGAAGATCTGTATACGGCTAACACAGTGTAGTAATAATCTAAAGGAGTTCTTGGGTTGGAGATAAATCTTGAGAGCTTTAGCCAGCCTCGGAGTAATCCAGCGGCTTGTGTAGGAATACTCCGACTTTCCTCGGCAGCACCTGACTGCTCTCGCTGGCACAGGCAGGATCCAAGGCCACGCAGTTTCCTCATCTGTTGCCCTTGTTCCCGAGTCCCTGTGGTCTCCTGCAGGGTCTTGAGATCTTTTGTTGGGAACTTTGTTCTTCTGGGTACATGGCCAGCGCCTTAGAGAGACAGACACTGCTGTGAAGGGGAAACGGGGAGATTTGGAGAGAAATGGTTCTCCCTCCTCCCATGCTGCTGCTCTGAGCTGAAGCACAGCCAGCCTTGCAAACAGTTCCTCTGTAAAATAAATGTGGTTTTGGTCCAGCTTCAGATGGCTGGTAGCTTATATAGCAAGAGCTGTCATTGCAATAGATAACTGTATGTGATGGGCATCTCAGAGGAACAGCAGAGAGCTGAGCAGGACCAAAACTAGAAATTCCCTTGGTGACCACCCTGCTGCTTTTTAAAGGAAAAGTTTTGGTGGGCCAAGCTGAGAAATTTATGTGCTGCTTCCACAAATAAATGTCTGTCTTTCACCCATACCAAGCACTAAGATCCCTGGGAAGGAGGTAAATTGGGAGAAAAACTGTGAGGAAAAGTGAGGAAAAAGCCCAGGTCTTTGGTTTAGCATGAAACAAAAGCAATTGCCCGCAGTTGCTTTTACATCTACATGACATATTCATATTACGCTATTATTTATATTCCTAATAAAGTGAATTAAGTTGCAGACAGTAGGATTTTAAGAGCAGTGCCCTATGTGCGAGCACCTTTGAACTAGGAGGTGAATAAAATCAGATGTTTCCTGATTTACTGAGAGCACTCCTGAAGGTCTGGGGCTTGGACTGGAAAGAGAACGATTTTGCCAGAGCAGTGCAGAGGAGTTATACATCAAACCCCGGCGCACACTGCAAATGTACATTGTGAGGGTGATTCCTTGTCCTTCAGGCGCTGGGCCCTGCTCCTGCGGGATGTCAAGGACATGGGAGAGCACTTACGTAACCCCAAAGTCTTTCCTGTCCGTTCACAATTCCTGGCCCATGTGATTTGCAGATAGGCTTTTGATGCTTAGTGGGACACCTTTGATGGCCAGGGTTGAAAATGTCTGTCATGAGGCTGTCACTGCTGTGCTGGTTACACAGCTTACATGGGAGTAAAGCCATTTTCCCCTCAAAAGAGGGAGCATGTTTTACCAAACCTGCAATAGATGGTACAACAGCTCCCTAAAGGACAGTTATAACAAAAATAAAGAAGATCAATCAGTACCACTCACTGCCTTGGGAGAACATCAGCAGAGAGCTGCGTCCTGCCCACGTTCCCAAAGCAGTGCAGTGGGGATTTGCAGGGCTTTGACACTGCATTTTCTTGGCACCTCCTTGGATGCCACCAGCACTGCTCTTGGGCCTCACAGCGTCAACTGGCTGAGCTTGCTGCCTTGGTGCACAGTGATGGCCAAGGGGCTGGTTCTGGCCCGGCTGCGACTAGCAGCAAAACCAGCAGCTCCATCTCCTCCAAATCCCCTTCCCTGCAGCGGAGCTGTGGACGAGTTAGCCAAGCCGCGGCCTCCTCGTTCATTTAGGAAGAACAAGCTCGGTTGCTGTAGGGTTCCTCCAGTAAATGCGACCAGCAGCTACTGCGAGCTCATATTGAGAGGTTAATTCCTGCGGTGGAAGAGTCGTTTGTTTATGCATTTCCTTTTTAAAAACAAACCAAGCAAACCTGAAGTCTGATAAAGGCTCTGGGATAAGAATATATATTTCTTGTAGCAAGTTTCCATGAGTACCAAGCATGTGAAGCTCTTGATTCCACTATAGAAAGGAGGGGAAGCGCTTCCTGCTCTATTGTTTTTCTTAGGAAGCTGCTGCTGTTGGTAAATTAGATATAGCAAAGAATTTATGTGTAATGCACCGTATTTGCAGTGGATCTTCTCTTTCCTCCTGTTTTCTCATTGCTGCAGGAAGCGGAGATGGATTCCTTCTGTGAGACAGAGGAACTCCTATTGCGTGTTAGCGTGTGGTTTGAAATTGAAGTGTTAATTGAGAGGATGCAAGATGAGTAAAGAGTGATGGTAAAACTGGCTTTAGAATGCAAACAGTCTTCATTCCTCCATCTCCAACTGGAATTAAGGAAGCTTATTTCTCTTCGTACCGGGCCCCAAATGATGTATCATTCCAAAAATGATTCGAAATATTCTGTTGCTAGTTAAATCTAGTCCATGCTAATCAATGCAGATTTGGGGATAAAGGAATTTAGATTATTCTGCATTATCTCGAGAGCTTTTGGCTGGCATTTCTTGGTGTGTTTGAGTGCAGGCTTGTGGTCAGAAAGGCTTTGCGGGCCAAGGTGCTGGATGGAAATTCGCTTCTGGCCACAGGCTTTTACTGGCTTCCTGGGACTTGCACTGCTGAGAGGGGACTTGGGTTAGGGAACTCACTGGAAAAGGCTCTGGGTTAGTTTTCAGCCCACAACAGTCCCCCAGTTTTGCTCCCTGCTGGCCACACTAGCTCTAGCACTGGCACAAGGGACAGTCTAAGATGAGGGGAAGGTTCGGACTGATCTTTTCAGCATCTTAAAGTGATTATGAAACCACAGGCTGGGACAACTAAAGTGCCTTCCCTGCAGGGAATGAGCCCTGCCTAAGCTCCGGTTGGGATTCCTCTGGACCTGGCTAGATTGCAGCTTAGCTTGGCAGTGTCTCTGTGGGCCTTTTCTCATCAAGCCCTGGAACTTACTTTCTTTTCAGTTATGTTCTCAGGCAGATTTCAAAATATCCACTGCCTAGGAAAAGCCTCATATGGCTCCTGCGAATGACAGCAGCATTTTTACTTTCTTCCTCATCCTTCTTCCCCCCTGCAAACCCCCTGGCCCATTTTTGGGCTGGAACTGCCCATGACTGATGGTAATTCTAGTTGTGGCTGCCTGACTTGAGATCCTTAATGGACCCAGGAGGTGAAGCTCTTCTGTGGGGTCCGAACAGGGCACCCGGCATCTGCTGGGCCTGATGTCATAGCTGCAGTGAGAAAATAAAGATTGCCAAGAGGGGAAGGGAGGAGAACAGATGCTTCATTGTTGTGGTTACTTAAATGCTTTTCTCAGGACACCTTTCCTAGCCCTGAACCCCGGGTGGAGCCCTCCAGGCTCCTGGCGTCTTGGGTAATGAGTGCGGCCGCCTTCCCTGCTGGGGTTAAATTTGTGAATGAAGCTCTCGGTCGGATGGGGTGTGCGCAGAGTGCACCAAGGAGACACAGGACTGCCCTCCTGTCAGACGGGCACTCTCCACGGCTGCTTCTGCAATAGCAGCTACGGTTCTTGAGGCTGTTATGGTCGTGTTGAGGCAAACCCAGTCTTGCAGAAGTGCTGCAGAACTACTGACCAAGGTCCATACCTCTAGGATCTGATTCAGGACTGACGAGGATGAAAACAAGTCTGTCCTAATGGGCAAGTTAATGAGTTTTTCCTGACTGGGCAATGCAAACAAAGCCGTGTCCCGTGCTGCTTGGGCAAGGAGGCTGCAGTCAGTCAGATAGGGGTGATTCCCCCTTTTGTCCCGCTTTGTTAAGCTGCAGAGTTCTCAAACCATCGGCCAGGTAAATCAGGTGCAGAAGAAACTGCGAGAGAACAGAGCTCCTGCTGCCTCAGAAGGTGCTTAGTTCCTTCCCCTTGTCCCTGTGCAGGGACAAGGACTAAAGCTCCTTGTTTAGCAATGTTACTTGGTCAACCAGTAGCATCCTAATAATCCATTAGCTAGTCAATCCAGGGGCAATAAAGCAGATGCAATTTTGTCTTCCTAGATACTTTTTTCATTAAAAACAACACAGGAATAAGTGTACCAGTCCAGACCAAAGGTCCTTTGAGTAAGTTATCCTGTCTGTGGTTGGGATCAATAGTCCACATAAGGCCATGGTGATAATTCCCTGCTCTACCTATATTGAATTGTACAGCAGCCAGCCTTGTTCAGTGCCACCTGGTCAGTCTTCTGCAAGAGCAGGTGATTGATACTCCTTATTCTGTGCTACACATGGTGTTTGATATCCTCTATAGCCCCATCAGTCATCTCCAGTCTGTTTAATACTTTCTCGTAAAGGGACCTGCTCTGTCCTTTTGACAGTTCTTGCTGCCCTTCTCAGTTCTTGTTCCAGTAATAACCTTTTATGTTACAGGGCTGCAGTAAACCTGCAAGTTCTAAAGCGTGTTCACGGGTAGAAAGGTGGTGATCTGTGCTGTCACTGGGGCTTCATAAGCAGTTAGAGCTAAACAAAACCCTCGGCTCATGTCCACAGAATCAAGTGGGAGCTTTTCCATTGCCTCCGGTCAGGAGCCTGAGTCAAAGTACTACCAAAAGCACACGAAAACTCTTTCTTTTGACTGCTACCTCCGTGTCATAGTGTGAGGCACATCTCCAGTATCTGACTTCTTGATGTTAAGGTTTCCCAAATCCCTGAAAACGCTGATAACTGTTACCACTGTCATTCCCAAAGTGAAAAGCAGAATATGGGTACCGCTGCTCTGGTCTTTGCTTACTCGTGTGTTATTTCCCTTTTGGGGCATAACTTTTAAAAGAACTATTTCTGCCAGCTCTCGCCTGGGCTGTGGGGGGCAAGGAGTGTTTCTGCAGCCCCACGTAACAACACACAGACAGTGAAGGAAACACGGCTCACATCCATAGCCTCATGTTAGCACTGTGTGAATCAGTGCTATATGCACTATACATGGCAATTCTGACTGTAGCTACATGTCTGTGACACTGGGTATTCTTTGCCCAAGACTGTTTCTCTCGACTAGTGTGTTGTTTAACTAAATTTCTGGTTGTTTTTATCTGGCCTTGTGTTTCCAAGCAGTGGATTTCCCAGCAAATCCCTCTGAAGCAATTATTCTTGTTGGCCAAGGTGAACAAAGTGAACTTTCAGGATATCCTTTGCTGGGAATATAAGAACTAAGTCTTAAGGAAAAAGCTGTTTTCTGCAATGAGGAAAGGCGCTGGAATTATCAGTATATGGTTCTTCCCTGTGTGATGTTGAGTCAATCATGAACTTGCCAGGAAAACTCTGTTTTCAGGCCTTGTCTCCCCTTATAAGTGTGTTTTCATAACCAGGTTGTGACACCTCTCTGACCCTGTCACAGCAAATGAAGTTGAGCAGCATCACAGAGCAGACGTGGCAGTGTAAATGCATATGTCAGCTGTGCGTGTATATATTCATCCTAAACATGCTGCTTATGTTTCATGGAGCTTATTCTAAGGAAAGACTGGCACATTTTGGTCACTGTGGAGAAGACAGGATATACTGGAACCTCAATGGGAATCTGGAGGGAGAGGAAGGCGGCGCAGAGCGCTCCGATGGAGAGAGACCAGGGCAATGCAACTGCGTGAGCATCCAGGCTCACATCTTCCAAAACACCGCATTTGTCCTCAGGAATTTGCTAAGGACACAGGCACGTGGGAATGAAGCATTTGGGCAATTCCCCCTTTGATCTGGTGTTGCGTTCACTTCAGCCCAGCTCAAAATCCTGGGCATTTCAGCCCCAAACAAACATTAATCCAATGGATTTGCTGTGTTCTTGGGCCTTTTTTCTTAAAATGCTCCTGTGTTTGATGCTGCTGGTAGATGACAGCTCTGTGTGACATACGGAGCCGTTTCGAAGCTCCTTACACTCGTCACAAACGTCTCGTCCGCCTGGGAGGCTGCAACTCGGTGCTCCTGTGTTTTTCACTTGGCAAAACGCAGTAACGGGATCCATCTGTTGGCTGTTGAATTTGAAATGAAGTAAAACAGAGTCCGTGAAGCGGGATGTACCCGTATACCTGTAGCGGAGCTTGCGATGACACTGGGCTGAAGGCTGGAATTCTGTGCAAGCAAACGTGTGGGAAGAATTGGGCCTCCATCAAAGGGGGGACGTTTTCAATCCTCTTGCAGAGGTTTCGCAGAGCATTAGCTGGCCCCGTAGTCAGATGTTCACACCACCAGGTTGTGGCTGGATGCACAGGTTCAAGGCACCAAAGCGTCTCTCAAATGGCCCTACAGGAGAAAGAATTGCACTTAATTATGCTTGTATACCTGTAAAAACACCTTTAGTGTAAATATTGTCCTATACAGAGGACACGGTGAAGCTGGAAGATCCACGTGGCTTCTCGCCTGTTGTTTTGGCAGTACATCGTGGGCAGGTTTCCTTCCTGTGTTTTCTCACACCTAATGCAGAAATTAATGACAGCAGCTTCCTGTGCAAATTGTCCCAAGGCTCAGCGTGATTCACCGTGCTGTGTTTGTGCTGAGTAATACTATGAGAGCTGAGAATAATAAAAAAGCACTGGAAAAACACGTCTTTGAGCCAGCGTGGCCGGTCGCGCTGGCGTGGGGGCCTCCAGTGCCCGTCACACGCAGATGGCAGCGGGTGCCACGAGCACCTTGAGCAAGGAGGGCGGTTGGGAGCCAGAGTCCCTGGCCCAGGAGTGGCTGGAACAGATCCCAGCAGAGCAGCGGCTCCGCAGCCAGTGTTTGCAAACACCCAGAGACGACCCCGTCCGTGCTTAAGTGCTCTCCTTGCTTGCGAATTTGTAGTGGGGAACCTTGTGGCAACCTCCCAGCCTGGGTTCTCGCTGCCCCTCGCGGCTCCCTCGAGGCAGGGGCCGTTTGGCTCTGCCTTCCGCAGCACCCGGCGCTGTCAGCCCGCGCTCAGCGCTGCTCCACGGGCGGCTGCTGACTCAGAGCTCCACGATAGCCCCAGCTTTCCCCGCCAGCAGCCCTGCAGCACCGAGGAGCTATTTCTGCCTCAGCCTGAACCTTTCAGACCTTATTCCTGTTAGGAAAAAATAAACCCTGTGCAGTTGAATCAAAGCTAAAAGAAGAGATGTTTCCTGGAGGCACCTGTGATGCCCTCAGCGTTCTAGGAACTGGGGAACAGGGGCTGGGCTGGTGACCCTGCATTGCCCCCTCCATCCCCATGTTCTTCCAGGCGGAGAGGACCACGGTAGGGGCAGGGAGACCTTCATGGCTCCTGCTTTTTTCTAAACTACAATTTTTGTAATTGCAGCCGTGCACAGGAAGAGCTGGGCAGTGCTGTCCACTGTGGTGTTCGGGCATCGGCACAGAGTGGGACCAGATCCGGAGCCCAAATAGTCCCCGAGCTGTCCCGGGCGGCTGGGCCCTTCCTGCTGTGCACCGCAGCCAGCAAAGGGAGGCATAGGGACACGGCCTCCCCCTTTTGGAAACACCTGTGCTTAGAGGAGCTCCCCCCGGGATGGCTTTTGCGCCTATTTATTCATCCTCTGCTCAGCCGATAATTTGTATTATTGCTGAACTGCTCTTGCCGGCGCTGCTGGAGATCATTTCCCAAGAGAAATCAGCCGGGGGTTGTGCTAATGCCGCGGACGGAGCTCTACCTGCTGCCCCACTCGACAGTGCATCGTGAATCCCAGGGGATTCCTGCCGCTGTCACAGCCCTTGCTAATGGGAAGGGTTTGGGCTGTGCGTCGGGTAGGGGCTGCAGTGCTGCTGTTTGGGTGCAGAAAAGGCCGTGGAAGAAGGGAGAGGAGCTGCAGAGGAGACTGGTGCAAGCGCTGGGCTCCTCTATTGCAGTGTGGCCTTCCTGCCTTGGGCTGCTGCTATCTCTCTCTGCAAACTAGTCTGATTTCCACCACCCTAGCTAAGAGCACTAGGAGTCTTCTAACCCGGGTGAAATCCTCCCTTCACGATGTTTGTTTATTGCAGAGCCTCAGCTCTCCTGGTCTAGAGCGGCTTGGGTTTCCGTCCCACCTGGTAACATGCCCTCGACTGAGCCTGGTCAGTCAGCCCAGGTGACGAGTTTATAAAGTCACTTTTTGATGGCGGTTGCACCCGTGCCCCTTGTGCAGGAGCCTCGTCTGCATTCACAGGAGTAATTGCAAAAATTGATTCCCAGGAAATGCCCGGACCAGGCAGATCCTTTCTGACAGATCACACAGCCCTCGGATCCTGCATTTGTCTGAGTCGATCAATGCTTTGGTGCATATTTGGGTCATAAATATTCTGATATCGGTTGCGTTTATTATTATGGCAGCTTCATTCCATTAACTGTTATTTATCGTGCTCTGTTATCCTTTCGTTTTATACCTTGTGGAGCTGTCAAGTCAGCTGTTTGCTAGTGACAAAGCTCATAGCTTCGTTCAGAGCAGAATCTCCCAAAAACAATTTCCCTGAAAGGCCCCGAATAACAGCAGGACACACATTAGGAGGGAGGCACGGGGAGATTTCTTTCATTTATTTTATTGGAAAGAGGAGGCTCGAGCCCTTTGCCCGCTTTTGCCCGCATTCTAAAATTAGACTTCCCATTTATAATCCAGGGGTCACTGAAGTTAATAATCCCACTGATTAACGTGGATTTTGGATCACACCCTCCGCGCCTCGGAGCTGAATTAATGTGGTTATTTCGTATTTGAGGCGGTGGGATGCTGAGCTGGATGTTTCTAAGTTTCCCTTTAGAGACTTTTGTCACCTCATGCTGTTTTTATGCCGTGAGAATGCCTGTCTGCAGGCTGGACGGAGGGCAGCGTCCTGGCACGGGGCGGGCGCCGCGGGGACGCTTTGCTGCTGCTCCCTGGCTCCGCGCAGCCCCGGCTCCCGCTCCGCACGCGGCCGCCGCTTTGGTGCCCGTTCGGGAAAGTGCTTAATGACGGAGCTGGTGGCTCCAAAACGCTTAATAGGGGCGTGTGCCTAAGTGCCTTGCTGGATGGCGGCCAGCGCCGGGAGGGCCTCGCTGAGCTGAGGTTCGGGAGCCAAATCTGCAGAGGCACCGCGTGCAGGGATGTGCAGGGGCGCACGGATGCGGGAACACGGGCTGCGCGGCAGCACAGGGTGCTCTGCGCAGGACAGAGCAGCTACCCAGCACCTACCCGCTGTGTCTGCACTGGCCTTTCAGCATCTGAGCTTTCAATACATCACTAGATTTTATGTCTTTGCTTAGCAGCCACATTGTCCACAATGTTCCTGGGCGTGTAGATTGAAATATATGTGGGATAGCATTGCACCTGCTTCTTTTTATTCCTTAGTGGTTTTGTATTTGCTGTCTACTTATTTATTCTACCCTAAGTGTTTACAAAGAGCGAATCTGCAATTCCTATCATAAACATGACAGTGCAAAACTGCTATACATAGAATGGTTTATCTTGCAAAACGTAGGTGCAAATGGATAGATATTATGTATGAAGCAACTTTGACACCTTAATACATTAAAAAGAAGAGACATACAGATCATTTCCCTCCTGAAGACATGCATATTTTTCGACTGTCGTGTGCCACCGTGACGATGTTGTAACTTGTGTCTTAACAATTTTAATATTGTACTCACATTCCTTTCAAATGAATGCGTATCCTCTGCTCTGGTCTTTTTCCTTTTCCTTTTGTGCATTTAAAAATAGGTTGCTAGAGTTTGTCTGCGCTAAAGCCCACCCGGCATTCAGGGAACCTCCCAGTAATTAACACGAGTCATAACTGGGGCTAACGAGGGACCTGCAGGCTCCGCGCTCCCTCCAGAATCCTCCTGGCTTTGCTGAGCCCAGAAAGTCAGGGAAAATCCAAGAGGTTAGAGTGGAATGACTAAATTGTGCAAGATCAGGGTAGTTACACTCCTCCCCATCTCTAGTGTGGATGGAAAAAGAACAGGTATAAATGAACACAAACCAGTTTCTGCAGAAGCAGTGGTGGGCGCAGTGCGTTTGCCTTTTTTAGGTGTTTTCGGCGGTGTCGCTGTCAGGTGAAGGCGCCTTTGCAGCTCCCTCCTGCTTGGCCCAAGCTCTTGCTCAAGGTCTGGGTTAACGCTCTGCTTCACAGGGGGAGAAGCGCAGGGGGAACCTGCAGCCTCTCCTGTAAGGGCAGCCCCGGCCCCTCCAGACTTTGTAGGTCAAAAATGATCCTTTTGCTGAAGTAGCTGCTCGCTGACAGGTTTAATTACAAGTTCAGAGCTGGTGAAGGGACCTGATAAGGAGACTGCAAATTTCTGCCTAGCTGAGGCTTGCCTCTGGGACAATAGTAGCATAAACTATTTTTTCTCACTTTGCCTTAAAATTGATGGATGAAAGTACTTCAGTTCCCGTGGCCTATTTCTTCCCACTACAAGCGCCAGCCCAGAGCCCTTGACTTGATCTGTTTTCCTAAAATTCCTTCCAACCTTCATTTCACCTTCTCGGGGACATTTGGACAGAGGATCTTAATTTATGCCGTCCCAGTTTTGCCTATCCCTGGATTTTCAGCTTGTGGTACACCAAGGGGTCGTGCTTTCAAATGTAATCCAAGTTCCCTGCTCTGAAGTTTCTCTGGGAACGTGAAATCTGTTTGATTAAGGAATCTCTGCCTCTGAAAGCCTATCAGGCTGAGTAACTTTGCAAGTCAGGGCTGCAGAACATCTAATTAAATGGAACTGCTCTCTAGAGGATTTGGCTTGCAGAAAATTAGTTTTCATGTGCTTGGCCTGATGTTTATGAAATGTTTCTTCCCTTTTTTCTCCTCTTGGCAGTTTTCATCTGCAGCTTCATGGTGGCAGCGCCGATCTTTGGTTACCTTGGTGACCGTTTCAACAGGAAGATCATTCTCAGCTGTGGGATCTTCTTTTGGTCAGCGGTCACGTTCTCAAGCTCGTTCATCACGGAACAGGTAAGTTCTTTGCACTGGCACGTGGTGGGGATCTGCTCCTGGGCTTCTGCTCCCCGTCACAGACACCTGAGCGGGACAGACCCCTCCGGTGCATCCCTGACCTGTGGCTTGTTGCTGCATCTGAGCTTCTGTCAAGTGTGAGCAGTGTTATTGTTTCTTCTTTACTGTGAAAAGTGCTATTCTTTGAACACGCAAGTTCCTAAAAATACCATGAGAAGCGTGGCTGAGTAAGAGTTCCTGTTGATAGAAGGGCTTTGCTTTGAGGGAGAGCGTAGACACTTAAAAAAGGCTTTAAAACAGATCAAAAATAGAAAGTCTAGGGCTATATATAACCAACCATTGGGGATGGTTAGAAAGTCTGCTTACAGGCAGCCACCGTCGCCCCTTTAGAGGACTCCTCCTTGCATTCATTTTCTTGCCCGTCGGTGATTACTCAGAGGAAACAGTGATCTGGCAGTTTCTGTGGAAAAAAATACCCCTTGTTGAAATCATATTCTAGAGAAGGTTTAATTGCTGCAGGTGGCAACATTCCTGGAGAGACACATCACAGCTCCTGGCGGTGGCAGCGTGCTTTTCCCAAGGGAAGCAGGAGCATCCAGCATCCTTTCCGCCCTGCTGCGTTGCGGAGGTTGCCACGTTGTGGGCACACCTAGGGAACGGCAGCCAGGGCTGGAATTTCCTCCCCTCCCACCCAACTCGTGCACGTGCTGCGGCTCCAATAAAGCCAGAGTTTCCACCCAAAGCAGGCGGCGGTGGCCACGCATCCGTCTTGCCCTCGTGTTCTGATTGTTGCTACATTTGGAAAGGAAAATGCACAGGGCCAGGTGTAGAAGCAGAAGAAGTTATTTTTTGAAGGAAGCAATCACCTACTTACAAACGCTTTTTGTTTTGGGAATCCGGATCCTTGCTCAGGTTCTCGTTGTCTCTGTAATGGACCAAGTCCTGTAGTTACAAATACTGCAGGAGCAATTGCTGAGAACTGAAACCATCCTGATGTGATCTGTGTTGTCAGGGTAGATTTTTAGTTTATGGATTTTGGGCTCATTAGCTGAAGTAGTTCAAGGATTAATATACATGAGTGTACCGAGCTCAGAGTGGAAATGGCATATTTTTAGCCAAAGGAAGAGAGAAGAATATTTTTAATGCTGAAATACATTTGAACTCCAAGCCCAAATGTTTGGAAGTTGCACGAGAGCCAAGATCAAAGAGCGTGACCTGTGTAAAACCCTCCTGGGTTTGCATCAGCTCTAATTCCACAGACACATGTGGGTCCATGCCACAACCTTGGGCATAAACTTCTCAACACTGAGCTAACTTCCACATCCTGATTTTATTGTGATCTTCAGCTTTACCAGAAAGGTTTTCTCTTCAGACAGAGAACTCATGCCCAGCCCTTGTTACCAAGCCCAACAGGTTATGGAAAAACTTGCAGCCAAGGGATGCAGCAGTTAAACAAGGTCAGAACACAAAACCCTGGGACTGGAATTTGCATAGGCTGAGCCCATGAAAATCTTGTAAAGAAAACTCCCTTATGTGGAGAAACAAAATACGAAAGTAGGAGAGAAACAAGAGCCATTCAGTAGAAACAGCCCTGGGGACTGCAGGAATGGCCTTTCCCTGGATTTTGACAGTGCCTTGTGCATGTTCTCCCTAGGTAATTAGTAGAGGAGTCATCCACATAGTTAAAATTGGGACTAGGAATGGAAAGAGGCAGAGACAGAAAGCAGCCACAGCTCTGGTGTAGGCTGAAGACATCTCATTTGTAAAGGCTTTTTGCAGTGCACTGATAATGCTTGTTCTTGATTAACATTTGGACAGTTACAGACAAATAATCAAAATGAGATAGTCTGAGTGCAGATCTAGATTATTTGTTGTGTAGAAACGAGCATACAGAGAAAGACATTTTAATTCATATCCGTCCGTCCTGATGACAGGTTGTCAGCAAAGAAACATCCATATAGCGAGAAAAGAGCACGGAGAGGAAAAATTCCCTTGCTTGAATGGGGTTTGATCTGAGAAAAAAAAATAGATTGGAGCACAATAACATGCAGTGTATCTGAGATACTGTCTAAATGCTATTTCATGGTGATTGGGTTCAAATTATAGAGTGACACTGAGTGAGCGAGCAGTGACAGCTAAAGCAGGAGCTCGGGTGTGTTTGCTGTACCGACGCGTAGCTGCTGCCGTACGGTTTGTAACCACTTATTAAATAGCCCTGGTTATTTATTTCCAAATATCTTGGGGCTTTTCACAGGAATAATGAACTTCAGATAAATGAAGAAGGAATCTCTCATCTGCCAGCAGCTATTAAATAACAGAATAGCAGGCTCTCATAGGAAAAAAAAAAAAAATCAGCCCCAAATTAAAGGGGTAGTTGCAGAGTATATGGGAGGTGGGAGCTCTGGGGAAATAACCAAACATTAATTTCATGCCTAGCAAAACAGCAAGAGGACAGAGACACTTAAATTTTTGGTACAATGCATTTAAATCAAAATAGGAAACTCAAATGAACACATCAGAGGGTGATTCCATACACCTGGTTTTATGAATGCAGATACATAATGGTGAATTTAACTAAAGAAATAATCAGAAGTAATATGCTCAGGATCATATAGAGAAGCTCACTTTTATTCTGCTAAATAAAATGATTTAACAATTTATATTAGTACACAACATTTCCGTAAAAGCAGGAAAAGAGCCTTCCTGCAATGATTATGGCTTTGATAGTTACATATTTCTGCTCCATAGAACTTCTCAGCACTTCCTAAAATGAAAGTTACATAGGGGGTCATTAACAAGCTCTTTCATTAATCTAAAATTATTTAAACTGGGTGCACATTTAGGTGAATCTCCAGACTAACTCTAGTTATAGGAGACTAAATCAAGTATCTCTGTGCCTTAATTTGTGCTTTATAAGTACAGCTACCGACTTAGAAATTAATGCTTATGCATTCCTGTGAAACAATTCTGCATTTGCATATATACAAATATATACAGTTTCCTTAACTTCCACCTGAAAAAAAAAGGCTTTTGTTTTGATTACTGGAAAATATTTCTGGTTATTGCAAACACTTTGGTCATCGATTCGGGCACTGTAGTAAATCAGTGAGCTGCTGTGCAGTGTGCTCGTGTCCCGGGAAGTGCGTGTGACACTAGAGCTTCATGGCATGTCCTCCCTGGACACATCCGCATCCACAGACAGCGGAACACGGGAGCCCGGAGCCTCAGTCACTCCGTTTCCCCCTTTCCAAGCAGGGCGGTGGGAAGCCACATCGCGATCAGGGTGCTCATGTTGTGTGCTGAGGGTTTGTGGTGGATGCTTAGATGTCCCCAACACTGAGCTGTGATAACAGTGCTTACAGACCCCGCCTGTGGCCAGGAATCCATCTCAGATGAACCTTTCACACCTTTCCTAGCAGAGATTTCTGATTTTGCCCCTCTCCCTAGTGGGCAAAAAGCAATTTCTCAAAGCAAGAAGGAGCTGGAAGGTGGGAAATTGCAAACTGTTCTCTCTGTCTTGTGAAATACTGCTGTTTCTCATGTAAATAACTTGGGGAAAAAAATACTGTGCAAGAAGGATGCTGTTTTCCAGATGATCAAAGTATTCCTGCTAACCAGTTTGGCTCTGCTAGGCTAGAAGCCCAGGTAGACCCGGTGATCAGCCAGATGAGACTGTGGTTATGTGGATTGGCTGGGAGACCCCAGAGCTGCAGATGATAAAAATGGAAAAGCAAAGAATAGCGAGGTAAACCAGGAATGCGCTTTTGAATCCGCCGCCTCCTCGCTTGTTTCTACATTTCTGCTTAAGCACTGATATAGCTTGATAGGTATTTCTACAAATGTTTCTTTTTCTTTTGATTTACCTCCAAAGGAGAAAGCCAACAGTCCACAGCAGAGCTGCAGTTTGCCTGCAGCACTCATTAAAATCCTCTCTTCCAGGTTTGCCAGATCTATATTTGTTTCAGATCCTTGTCTGTCTTGGAGTGCTAAAAGAGAACCAGCAAATTATGTGCAGTATAAAGCAAATGGTTAGCCGAGGTAGTTTTGAAAAAGGTAAACTGAAACCAACTCTCTCCCTACACACAACATGATTCACTCCAAGCAAAAAAAAACCCCAAACCCTTGAGGCTTCCAGGGCTCTGGCAGAAGTCGTATCGTAAAACACACAGTTCTGTTCTTTTCCTTCTGCGCTCTAAGATAAATCCACAGTTTGAAAACAGAAACAAAGCTAAAGGCCTCGAGCCATCTTTTTGTATGTAATAAGGACACCGAGTATTATCTTTGAAGCCCTCGTGAATTGAGTGGAAATCTGTCTGAGGAAGACCGCAAAAGAGATTCTTCGTGTTCTTGACAGTTCGTGTGACCATTAAAGAAATCTGTGCTGGCTCTAACACGCTATGTTAATGGGCAAGGGCATCCGCTGGCTCTCGTGTGTTCTGCCAGCCTTAGTGCAGAAGCAGCACCCTGTGGATGAGGACCTGCTCTTGACATTTGGGGTTGTGCACGTTTGCTCACACGATGGAGCGCAGCTCTCCGGGCAGCATGCACAACGCTAGGGTAGCATCATGTGTGCTTGCACTAACCCCAAAGGGGCTTCAATGCCTGTGCAGGGGGTTACGTTCATGGCGATGTGTGTCTCGCGCTGCATTCCCTGCTCTTAGGTTGCCGGCTGGTCTGACGTCCTGCACAATCTGCACGGAGCGCAGGGCAGCAGCTGCTGCAGCGAGGAGAGGCCCCTGCTGTGGAGCGGGACGCAGCAGAGTTCACCCTGCTCTGTTTGCAGGGTGCCTGTTTGCAGGGTGAAGGCAGCAGTTTGCACCAAAACGTCCCAGGGGCTGCTCAGAGCTCAGGCAGTTTCTGGAGCAGGTGGGGAGAGTTTTGTGCTGGAGGACTATTGAGAAATAGGCTAGAGGCTACGTCCTTGTTTGCATTGGTCTCAGTGAGGGCTCTCTCTAATTGCCTTTTTTAGTTTTCTAGGTTACTGGAAGATGTTGAAATCATTACCCTGGGTTAGTCGTTCCGAGTCCATTGCCTCGGAAGTCTGTGGGAAACTTTTCTGTGTCCTTGTGGAAAGTGAATCAGGACCCCACATGCTATTAAATGAACGTGCCCGTGTTGGATGCCGTTTCTTTGGATTGTGATAATGCCGAGAGACACCAGCTGGGGACTGTGGTGCAGGCATGAAAGATCTTTACAAGCCAAAGACTTATGCAGCTTTGTTCTGCTTTTATGCAGAAACCCGAGTTTGCAGTCTCTAAGCTGAGGAGTGGGAGGGCTCAGCTGCTGTGCCACTTAATAGCAGGTTTGCAAGGGCTGTTCATACCAGTCACCCAGCCTGTCCTGCCCGTATCGTGCCCAGGGAGGAAATCCCACCCGGATCACTTACTTGCTGAGGAAGCAGAGGGAAGAGGGCATATTTATTCCTCTGCCTGGCTGTGTGTGCCTTAGACAACACAACAAGAAGGAATGTTTCTATTAAAATATATATTCTGCTTGTCATACTGCAGCAGTTGGCTAACCACAGAGCGTGCTGATGGAGCACAACAGGGATGGCTTATTGCTTCCACCCCATCTCGATGAAGGTTCCTCTAATGCCAGAGCATGATGCTTTATAAATAATTATAATAGGCTCTTAAATTCAGCCTCACTCGAAGCATCTTTGGAATGTAGGAAAGGGGAAATGTTCCTTAAACAGACTGCGGCTGACGTAGTAAAAGAAAAAAAAATGCTGCATTTCTTTTAATTTCTGGTAGATTAAGAAAATAATAATTAAAAAACCTAACATCTTCCTGTGGTCCTGACAGTAGCAGTTGTGCCCCAAGAAACACAGGCAGTTTCCAACGCAGTACTGCACTGGTGCGTGCTGTGCTCCGGCGCTGTGCAAGTCTGGCTTGGTGACACGAGTGCAGAAAGCAGAGCAGGTCGCTGTACTGCAGGATCTGGATGGCCCAGGTGATGCTCTTCTTTTGGAAATAAGTTTTCCAGATAACTATTTTGGGCACTGAGGATGCCAAGCTGATGGGGCAACACATGGCCCTGGATTTAAGTTTCTCTGGTGAAGGGGTCTTGTATATTAGTATGTGTCACACAGCCTTCGAGGAGGGCTGTGATTTAAGATTTAAGGTCTAGATCTCTTACAATAATGTGTGAACTTGTGAGCTGAAGTGGATCTAAGGACCTTCCTGACCTGCAGACACTATTGACAATATTGGAGATGTGACCACTGGAACCTGAAAGTATTTGTACATTTATGGTGAAGCTGTGAGGGATGGACTAGCTTGGAGGCTTTTCAGTAGTCAACCAACTGCAGGTATATGAAAACCAAGGCTGTCCCAGTGCTGGGTCTGTGATGACAGGATAGATGGGAAAAGGCTGTTGCTCTTTCCTGCCTTACTGTGGCTTGGTTGCTTCAGGTGTAGGTCTGGAGGAACCTTCCTGTTTGTTTAAGGTTAAAAACTAACATGTTCTTAGTATGGACATAAAGGAGGCTGCTCATGGCTTGTGCTCTTGAGGCTTATGAGTTGAAAAGAAGCACGATCCTTCAGCAGGTTTTGGTTAATGGTGCCTTACAGGCAATGAAAACAAGCAATTATTTCAACCCAATTGTAGTCTCCTTAGGAGGTCTGGAAACAAACCTGACCTTTTATTAGCAGGGCCTTGGTGGCCTTGGAAAGTTGGGTATATTTTCCTGAAAGCTCTTGCTTGCCTGCTAATACAAAACCATCGCTTGTGCTGTAGGAAGTGTAAGAGATTCCTCAGTGGCACCTGCCACTCAGGGCCTCCTGGTCAGGCATGAGGGCTGAAGGACCTGTTGCGCCCTGGCACTGCTGCACAAACACGGGAACATGGCAAATGTCTGTGGGGCCAGGTGCTAAATGAGGCTTTTGAAGTGTTGACGTTTCTCTTTAAGTGCCTGAAGTCCACGTGCGACGCAAAACATTGGATTTGCAATTCAGATAATGTTGAATTAGGGTGGTAATCCCGGAGCCGTGTAATAGGCTTTGAGCAGGAAATCCCTGGGAATGATCACCATGTCTGAATACATGACTGAAGTCTCCTGAGAACAGAGTGACAAAACATGCAAATGCACTTAATAGAGTTAAATGGCATTGCCATTTTGTCAAATAATCTGGTTTTAGAGAATGAAATGCATCCACGGTATGACAAAACTGTGCCAATTGATACCACTTCAAACCATGGTTTAAAAAAAGCACAAAAAAGATGACAAGTGAAAAACTAGATAGGAGGAATTAGTAGGTGCATTGATGTCTCCCTGTAAAATCAGGGATGATGTTACAGCTGATGCTAAAAGTGAGATGTTTCTCAGATCCTGTCCAAAGGTACCGTAAGGTCAGTCTTTCGCTTCTGGATCAGGAAACCAGAGAATTGTAAAAACAGAAAGCAGGAAGAAAAAATTCTCCTTTGGAGTTTGCGTTGATTCTGATTTTTTTAGCCATGTTGCCTGCAGGTTGTCTACCTTGCTGTTGCGCATAAGCTTAAGGTGCAAAGTAAAACAATGTACTACATAGAGAATAAACCAACGGTGCAGGTAAAAATGCTGACCGAGCAACTTAGAGTAATTTCATTTAAACCTCGAGCCATTCCCTTCAAATGTGTCCTTCACAGACTATCAAAAACTCATCCTACTTTGCAAATTTTCGGACAAAACGTTCCCACGTGGGTGTCTCAGTGAGTTGACTAAAGCTTTTTTCAAAAGCTTCTGAGTTCTAGTTCATATGCCAGGTCCTAAGTTATGAAATTTTTGTGGCTAATTTCTTTGTGCATCAAGAGCCATATATCGTTTCCACAATTGCAGATACATTTTTAGTTTTTTGGTCTCTCAATTCCTCTTTTTGAGATTGTCGTCCCACATCTCGGTGAGGAAATGGCAGTATTGCCAGATACACTTGTTGCAAGTGCCCGTGGAGTGTTCCCTACTTGATGGATTTGAAAAATGAAACTTGTTTTGTTCTCATCCAGAGCTACCACGGTGTCTTGGGGGAACAGTTTTGGAATCGTTTTACGGGCCGAGCTGCCCTTAAAGGTCTCATAAATGTGAAAGAATGAGTATGTTACAGACTCCTCTGTTTGTGTCTTAAACCAGGCCCTTAGTGGTGAAAATAGGAGCTGTAACTCACTATTCCAGCAAGCACTGGTGGCATGGGGCTCCTAACGCTCCCAGGGATCGTGTTCTCAAGGATTTTTAGGTAGAGAAAATCTTTTTTCTTTAAGGTTTCCTTTCTAAGAAGCTGTGTATGGAGCACTCCGCGGAATGGTGTTCTGCTAGATATGCGAACGAATCTGTCTCATTCCTTCCAATTATATTCCAGGACCCTCTCATTAATGTGCTAAGAGACTAAATTGAAAGGAGCATAAATCCCCCCATTTGAGTGTCGTGCACTATTCTTACTGCAGACAGGTCCAGCAGATGAGAAGTCCTTCAATTAGTAAAGCTGAAAGGCTGCTTTGTCTTAACTGAAGTCCTGTCAGGACCTGGGGGTGACGCTTCATCACCAGCTCCCTTGTAATTACATTATTTAATTGCATAGAGAATGGGAATTGGGCTTTTCCTTTTTTATTTTATTTTTGCTACCCTAAAATGACTGAAAGTAAAAGAGCGTCTGGGGGCTGCTGCCGGTCCAAAGGGGCAGGGTTGAGTTTCTGAGGCAGCAATTTTCACATTGCAAAGGAATTCTGCATTCAGACTTTAAGCTAAAAAAAAAACCCTAATTTTGTAACTGCTGAGCACAAAGCAGCCTCTGCAGCTCTGGGAAGCTCTGGGGGAGGCTGCTGGGTGTGAGGCTGGGGCTACCTGCTCAGTTCTGTGTGGTTAACAGGAGAACATTCGGCGATACCTGTATTTGTCATACCTGCCTCCATGGAGAAACAGGCTGAAATCTCGTGTTGAGCCAAGAGAAAGGAGGGCCCCGGGCGCTATCACTGCCGTGTTGAACCTGAAAGTGAGCTGCCCTTCCCAGGTCAGGGAAAACCGTTGGATAAAAGAAACCTCCTTCAGCAGCCACAAATATTTAACCGGGTATGTACTTCCTTTGGCCAAGGAGGCTTCAAAGAAACCACGTGAAGAAAAACCTGTTCAGAGAGAATGCAAGCAGAGACAGATAGGGAGAGATGTTTGCTGTGAAGCTCCTGTCCATGCCCTGGCCACAGCAAACCTGGCTGGAATGGACAAATATATATATCCTGTAAATATATTTTATATATATGTAGGATATATATTTCCTGTAAAACAGGTAGAAAAGCTTTTTTTTTTTTTTTTTACTGTGAATTGTTGGGAAGTGAAAAGCAGCTATGGTTAAGTGATAATACAGGCTTTGAGGGAAGAAAAGGGGAATCTGAACTCAATCACCTGTCTGCAGTGGCCAGATGAGAAAAGAAGTGGCAATTGCAGCAGATTTCTCACCCTGCCAGTGTGACTCACTTCTCATCACGGAAGAACAACAGGTAGGAGGAGAGAAGGGTAGTCGATAGCTGCATTTCCCAGATGGGTAACTGTAGTGTGAACCTCTGAGTGCACTTGTATCTCCATGGAAAATAAAATTTAAAAAAAAGCTAAGATACTGGTAGTTCACAGCATTGCATCAGAGCTGGTGTCTCATCAACTTGTCACCAGGCAGGCTCACGCCAGGCTAGTCTCCATGCCACATGGCGATTAATCCTTTTGGATGTAAGAAATCCTAAAAACAAGGCTTACCCAATGCACTAGTGGGCGAAGGAAGTACCTACCAACAAAACATCCCAGTAAACCTTAGTGTCCTATGGCTTTTTTTGTGTTTTGGTTGCCCAGCTTGGAATCCCCAAGAGGGATTAGTTAAGACAATTCATAGATATAGATGGACACTTAACTTCTCTTGTTCCTGCACAAAGATCTCGGAGACTGTAGGACACCAAATGGCCCGAAATTGGTATCAGTATTCAGTTACTTGTAGGTATGGCCTGGACTTGACAGGAAGAAGTATCCATCAGGATTGTCAGCATAGAACCATTCTTCGGTACCAGCTACTTGCTGCCTTTAGCTCTTCACAACATTTATTCTCCTTTTATTAAAACCGAGTTAGCATCTCCCCAGGTGGGAAGCTAGGGTTTGCCACTGTGGTCCACATCTAGGTCTGATTCATGGTTCTAATTGAGTGTTTTCAGACCCAGGGCTTGTCTTTGTTAGTCATACAGAAAATTTGTAAAGCTTTCAGGTGCTCAGAGGTGGCTGATGTATTTGAATTTGTCTGCTCTGCCGTAACCTTTGTCATCTTGCTGAGACACAGAATGTAATTTAAAACATCACTGGCATTTAGCGTGCTCTTACCTTTCGTGATAGGTGAATGTCCCTGTCTGACCTGGAGACACTCAGATGCTTAAAGGGACTCTGGCATGGCTGGGAACGCTAAAAGAAGTGGAGGGTTTGGGGCTTAAGGAGACATGTCACCGCGTTTGCAGCATCACTGCATTGCTCAGCTCCCTTAACGAGCTGGAATTTGAACTGCAGGTTTGCAGACACTGATGGCATTAGTCACCGCACCGATACTCAGGCGCACGTTCCTGTTTGGTTTGCATCGTGATTAATGCTACGTCTTTGCTTACCTGCGGTGTGGTGTGTGGTGAGTTGCCTTTAACCATTTAGGTCCCTGCAGACTTGTGATACGGGTGGGAAAACTGTTACTGAAGCACGTCAGGAGGTTGTGTTTGGCGAGAAAGCCCAGGACTTGTCTGGGAAAGGCAAGAGCTGACACATAAAGGCAGGATCTGACCAAAGGGACCGTTGTTGGGCAGCACTCAAATATCTGCCAGAGCTCTGCATTTTCCTATACATGTCCTGTCTCCAGGGATTCAAACCCTGATGCTGTATCCTTGCTTGGTGCCTGCTGTTCATTTAATAAAAGAGGGAATATATTGCTAGCCTTGGTGGTTCAAATAGGGCATTTCACAGCGCTGAGTCCTCTTTTACCAAACTGGGGGATCTGTAGGAGATGAGCTCAGTATCCTCATGTAAGAAACAGGTGCCAATGCTCTTGCTGCATAGCAGTCGGCTTTTAGACCAGCAATGTCTGGCCTAAACACATCGGTCCAAGAGTCCCCGAGGAAGAAGCAGGTATTTAGTTTGTTTTGTGGGACACTCACCAGCTACTCCACATTCAAATGCAAATGCTTAACAAGCCAAGCCTGAGGATCCCATGGTTCTCTAGACAGCAAATCTTATGGTTTGGAGTTGTACACATCTTTGGCAGATTATAGGTTTATCACTAACAGCTAATCTGTTAGAAGACTATGGCTTAATTCCTTTTGTTAACTAATTACAACAAAAAAAAAAAAAGAAAAAAAGAGAGAGAAAGAAGTTAAAGCTGCAATTAGACTTATTAAAGCAAGTCCTGCTCACTCAATGGCCTGTAATGGTCTGTACAACTAAGACAAATGTGTAATTGCGAGGTTTGCCCAAACGTGATTAAAGCTAATCATGTGTTCGAGGCTATCAAACATTGTGAGCTTAAACCAGGCCATCCTTTTCGAAGAAAATTCCTGAAGTAACTTTTGGTATCTTGCAAATATCTACCTCAAATCACGAAAACCCGGCGGGATTGCGTGGGCCTGTGGCTGTGGGGGGTGGGACAGCAGCAGTCGGACCAGTTCCACCTGCCCCCGGCTCTCGCTCTGCTGTTGTCTACGTGTTGCTGGTAGTTAATGGTAGTAATGCAGGCGGGAATGAACTTCTTATATAAACTTAATGTATAGCAATTTCTGCTTGGGGAAATTTAGATAACAGTTCTCTATCTTCTACTGTTTTTTAAAGCAGAAAATGCAGAGCAGAGTTTGGCTGGTGCCAGCCCTTTTTGTCTCACTAACTTGCTGAGCATCCTGGGTTTGGACAAAAAGGAAGGAGAGGGTCCGGCAGAGAGCCGTGAAGATGATGAAGGGACTGGAGCATTTGTCATATGAGGAAAGACTAAGCGAGCTGGAGTTGTTTAGGCTGGAGAAAAGAAGGCTGAGAGGAGGTTTATCAACATGTTCAAGTACCTGAGGGATGATTGTAGGAAGGATGGGGACAGGCTCTTCTCTGTGGTGGCTGCTGACAGGATGAGGGGTAATGGGTGCAAGTTGAACCCCAGGCAGTTCCATCTCCACGTGAGGAAGAACTTCTTTGCTGTGAGGGTACCCGAGCCCTGGCACAGGCTGCCCAGAGAGGCTGTGGAGGCTCCTGCTCTGGAGACCTTCAAAGCCACCTGGATGCCACCCTGTGCCCTGCTCTGGGTGTCCCTGCTGGAGCAAGGGGGTTGGACTAGGTGATCTCTACAGGTCCCTGCCAACCTTAATCATCCTGTGAGTCTATGAAAACGCGATTGGTAAGGGGAGGGAAGAAACCAACTGTAGGGACAGGCAGCAGGGGCCTGGGGTGGCTGCATGGGAGAGGAGCATTTCCTCCCCGCGCTGTTCTCTGCCTCCCGGCTTGTTTGCAGTTCAGCACACACACAGACCCGCTGCGGGTGGGTGCACAGACCCACACACGACTGCGGTTGGCTCTCCTGCATACGTCCGTGTGGTTTCGGGACCACTTCCTAAGTGCCTCCTGGGATATTTGTGGCCTGAATGAGCAGCAGCATGAGAATGTTGGGGTCGTTTTATTGTTTTTTGCTGGTTTACTGTCCTGTGCGGACGGTGAAAAGACAAGGTCTCTTGGAAAGGAGCGTTCTCTATCCTGGGAGCTGCGTGGCTGTCCTAGCTCAGACGTGATGAGAGCATGAGCTTGCCTGACTGGGGTTAGGAGTGGCAGACTGGGGGCTCTGGTTTACTCAATTGCAGCATAATTTTGCTGGATAGATATCAAGAGACTGTGCGCTAGCAAAGAGCTAGAAGAGATCTTTCCGTAAGCTAGGAAGGGCTGTTAGCTCTTTAATCCGTAGCTACAGAGCTTTAAAGCAAGGTATGATATAGAACTTATTATAAAGAATTCCCTAAGTCTGATTTAGATTTTCCTGTGATCTGTTTGGTCCTTATACCTAAATAGCTGCCTGGTCCATAGGCTTGAATATGTCATCTCTGAATGGCAATGCCACTCATGTCTTTATGCAGATCATGTTTTTATAACATTAGTTTCATTGCCACCTAAGGTCAGGATCTCATCTCTTAAACCTGGATGCCTCCCCTTCAGGGTCTGTAGTTCATAGAATATAGAGAGAATATATGGTATATATGGAGTGTGTGAGCATGGCATGGGCTAGGGAGGAGGATTCGAGAAGCAATGGGGACAGAGGGATGAACATGGTGCTGGCTGCAGATGTTTTCAGAGATCTAGGTCTCTGCTTCGGCAGTGGTGATGGAACCGAGCCACTGTTCACAGCAGTAGGAAACCTTTCCTGCATTAAGCAGGGCTTAAAACCTTGTTAGATGGAGGGAATCCCTGTAAAATGCATTCCCTGGGAGGTGTCTTTTTATGAAGGAATTTCAAGTCTGAGGAACATCCCTCGCATGCACAAGCTTGTCATTCTCCAGGTGTAACCACCCCTGCACACTCGGTCCAGGTAGGAGAGATGCCTGTGCTGCCTGTCAAACTCTCTGTCACCCAGATCCGAACCTCTTAGGAAGTCAAGATCAGCTTCCAGTTTCCCTGCTTTCCCCATCTGTGTGACTAAGTCGTTCTGCGTGTTCTAGCTACTGTTGCTGATTCCAAACACATTGGTTACCTGCGCACCGAGAGCCGTCAGCGGATTTCTGCAGTATCGTGGAGTGCTTCAGCATTGGGCAATTGGCATAAATTAAATAGCTTGAGTCAGTGTTGCCCTTTCTGCACACACCCACGTAAGCCTGTTCAGTATGTACAGCTTGTGGGAGACGGATGAGTGACAGCAGGGCTGCAAACACCCCGCCGCCAAACAAGGAACCTGTGCACAGAAAATGGGCTTTGTTGAAGGATTTATGACAAAATAAGAGGAAGTGAAGAGTACATGAAATCCTTTGTTTGCACGGCTGTAGGAATCCCTAAGAAATTCTTTTAACAGGGGATTAGAGCAAGGAAAACAATGGAAACATTCCAGTGGCGGAGACTTTTGTCTGTTGATGGGTGAACTGGTGACCAAGGTGAGGTGTTGGTGAAGAAAACCCCTAAATTCTGACTCAGGTTTGCTGTGTGGTGCGGCTTCGGTTGCTTTGCATCGTTGAGCTTTTCCGTTTATTGGAGGAGAATGAACAATTGTTCCTTATCCTTAAAATACAGCCATATTTAAAGACATGCCACAATCCCTGCTGCTCTTCTTGCAAATAATTTATAGTATATTGAGGATTTGTAAAGGCTACATTTGTAGAAATTGGTTTCTCTGCTCTTCTCTTGTGCATTTAGCTGTCTGGAATCAATAGCTGTTGAATTTTTGCTCAGGCAATGACTTCTGGAGGTAGCTCAAGTTGCTTAGTGTCCAAGACCTTGACTGTGCTCATGTATCAGCTATTTTAAACGTCAAAGCATCATACCTTGTGCCTTCATCCAGCAAAAACTGCAAGTATATCAACAGATGTAGGCTTGAAAATCAGGTCCTTGCAGTTTACAAAAATGTTGATTGAAATAGAATAACAGACCATGGAGATAATTCTACTGGATGAGGAATTCCTGCTGTTTCTTTTTAGGCTGCATTGTGCAGAATGAGGATCATGGTCTGCTCAGGACACTTAAATCTCTAGGCAATTTGATGCCTTTGCGATGTGCTCAGTTGTCTTGGGTGGCTCTGAGTCTTGCTCCTGATGGCTCTGCTTGCTGTTATGTTCAGGTAGCTCCTGGTGAAGCTCAAACCTCATCTTTTTCACAGCCTTATGCATCTCAGCTCAGTTTGTAACCTGAGGCTTTTCAGAAGTATTCAGTATCAGGCAAGTCTGCCTTCCTGTTGTGAGGGGAAGAGGTCTGCTGTTTTCAAGGGGAGTGAAACCAGCACTTAGCATTTGTGAAAATCCTTCCTCATTCTATAGATTCTAATCAAGGAAAAAATAATCACGGGCTTGGGGGGGCTTCAGGCTCAACCCCTTCCGAGCACTGAAGAGCTTTGGGGTTTGACCAGGCCTGCCTTGCCCTGAGCACGCGGGAGGTGCGATCGCTTCTGCAGGAGCCTGCAAGGAGGCTGTGCTGGAGCTCGCCCACCGCCCCAGACCTCCCTCCGTCAGGGCAGTGTGACACACACAGAGTCTGAGGTTATAAACAATAAAGAAATAAATACAAGGGTGTCACCCTCGCATCCCATGGGCATATATTTTTCTCTTTGGTTGGCTTTCATATATGTCCACTTTGAATGGAAAGAAGATAAAAGGACCCTTGTTAAGATGTTTTCTTTCTTTTCTCAGTATTTCTGGCTTTTCGTGCTCTCACGAGGTTTGGTTGGCATCGGCGAAGCAAGTTACTCCACTATTGCTCCAACCATCATAGGAGACCTTTTCACCAAAAACACAAGGACCCTTATGCTGTCTGTTTTCTACTTTGCGATACCTCTTGGCAGGTAAGACACTAATGCTTTTTTTTTTTTTAATCTATTTTTTATCTTCAAACTAGCACATGTCCTGTGTTTCTAAAGAAGATAATTCTGCTGTCTTTGCCTGGAATGGTTTAGACAGGAAAATATTGTGAGCAGTGACTAATTAGTTGCAGGAATTAGTTTCTTATTCTGTTACTGGTTCATGTGTGACTTTGGGGAATTAGTAGGAAGTTCTTTTTTTTTTTTCCCCTACTAGACCTGCTCTTTTTTGGAGCACTACTAAATTAGACTCTCTATTTGAATAATATTGTATTGATTCTCTTAATTGCTGCTTTGAATCGTTTGAGATTCAGGCCTCCTTCAGCCAACATCTTTCAGGTGTCTGCAGTCTAGAAGATCACTTACGTTAATTCACAGGGCTGTTTTCAAAGTTCTGTATGACGATATAAGTGTGGTTTCAAGGTATACACGTGCTTTGGAATTTGCTTCTTCAAGCTCTTTCTGTTTTAAACACAAATTCTGCTCCACTTCTGCTGGATTTGGTCAATCTAAGCATCAGTCCATTCTAGAGCTGCAGCTGCTGAAACAGCAACACAGAAAAATTAAGTCTCGTGCAGAGGAGGCTGAAGAGAGAAGCTGTAAGGAGAGCTCCCACTCAACCTGATGGGGAGCAGTGGAGGACGGCCAAGCCTGTAGATGCCTGTGAATGCAACAGAGACACTCAGATGTAATTATTTCCACTGGCACTTTCTTTCAATCGAGTTCCCTTATCAGCCCAGTGCAGTATCTGATGGCTGGGACAGGAGGGATTCTGTGATCCTTTTTATTTTATTCAGTTAAAATAATGGCTGATCTTCTATTGTGGGGCTGTAGGCAGAGTGGATTCAAGCAGCTTACTTGCTGATTCCCAGAGCTGGACAACTTCCAGTGGAAAAGTGGCACTATGAGTTCATTTCCAGGAGGGAAAACCTGGACAGCAGGTATATCCCCCCAGTGCAGAGAAAAACCATCTGGTTTAGGGTGCTAACATACCTGTTACAAGATAGAGAAGGCACACTCAATGTAAAACTTGTTTCTTTGGTTTTTTCATAGGCTATGGAAAATGTCTTTTCATAAGTAGTTAGAACCAAATTCTATTAAATGATAAAAAACAATTTAATGATGGAGTATAGTGGGTCCTTTCAAGGCACTTTGTTAATTGAAAGTTGAAGATAAAATTGTAAGCATTCATATGAGTAAATAGTAAAGCGTGACACAGAAATTGAATTGTGAAGCAAATTCATTCTGAGGCTTTATTTCCATCCCCTGTATGAAGAGCCAACCTTGAATTTCAAGTCAGTGTCTCAATTTCCACCAGATTCAAGTATTTTTAGACAAGTGATGCCGGGAAAAGTCATTTATTCTTCATCACCTGCCCTGTTTTTCTTAGAGCCTAAGGCACACAACTGAATGCAACTGCATTGTTATCTTTATTTAAGGTGTATTTGTTTAAGATATCTTTGTTTTAAGAACATCTTTATTGTGGTACTGTATTAAAACTGACTCCCAACTTTCTTTTCCCTGCAGTGGCTTGGGATATATCACTGGATCAAGTGTGAAGCAGGTTGCTGGGGACTGGCATTGGGCATTGCGGGTAAGTAACATTTTTACTTTTTTTGATCAAAAGTTGTTGTTTTATTCCTCAGTAAAATTAAACATGGTGAACTCTCCCCGTTATCCTTTAGTGAGCATTAGCCATGCTCTTGGGAATCTCTCTCTCTCAGTCCTTGGTGAAGATCCCCCTAGATTGTGTTCAATCCTACACATCAGTTTCAAGAACAAGTTGATCCGTTAGGGGCAGAAGGGTTGTATCACACCAATCCTCAGCCTGGTATTATATGTAGGTCGTGGAGGACTGGAAACTGAATAAAAGGATATTAAGTGCATAGCAGATGCATTCTCTGAGCAAACGGGAAAGGTATTTAGCTCCTTTTACTTTTTTTTTTTTTTTTTTTTCTTGGCCTGAGAACAGCAACTTTCCAAGCACTTTGTTATCAGACAACCCTGATTTCTTGATGGTGATGGGAAGATGAGGCATTGGCCTTAAATCAACTGCATAGCGTTTCAGTCCCCTGCTGTCAAGAAACTCTGAGAATGGCTTCCTGCTTTGAGGAAAAAACACTTTGTTCCAGTTTCCGCTTGTTTTTCTGCCCTGAGACAGTCGGCTTCCTTCTATTTTAACCTCTTGAGACCTTGATAAGTGTGTTGAAAAGATAATACGCTCCACTCGCATATGCACAAACAGCTCGTACACACAGAGATGTCTTGAAAGAGCTGGCAGGAAGGGGCCCAGCAAAACTGTTCGCTGACCTTTGGCAGCCTGTGTGGCACGAGCAGCAGAGAAGTGAGTTCCCTGGTGCTTCATGAAGACAACAAATCTGATGAAGCCCTGGCCAGCACCATTTGTAATAGCAGGTGATAAAACATATGCGTTCTTACCTCAAGCAAATGGGGCCACAAGCTGCACGCTTCCATGAGAGCTGTTTAGGAAATAATTGCTTATTTTGCCTAGTAATGCAGCATGTGTTGGGAACCTCCAACCATCAGAGTTAAGCAGCCTCCATCCTGGTGTCAATTACTGCACACTGGTGAGTCGTGCTAGGATTCCCCTGGGTGATGCCTCTCTCTGCGATCTCCTGTGGTCTCCAGGAATGACGAGTACATCAGTGGGCTGAAGAAGACAGACAGGCTCTTCAGCAGGTGGCTGGATCCTGCAGTTCTGTCAGTGTTTCGTTAGAGCATTACTGAGTGTTCAAGGGTTATTGTTCTGTTGTTCTACCAGAGGAGGAAGCCATCAAACTGAAAATCAGAGGGGCCAGAAAATCCCAGGCATTTCCTCTTTTTTTTTTTTTTAGGATAGCACTGTGCCCTGTGCTCAGCAGTGATAAGGACAGTGTCAATGGTGATTTATCCCTGAATGAGGGATTCTTATGGCTTTCCAGTTCTGCAATGTTTTCATCTACCCTTTCCTAGAAGAGTTTGGACCTGTAATACTGCTCTGTAGATATAGACCATTCTGAGATTAGTATTGGAGGCATGTTTTAGGGAACAGGAATTTCATTTTGAAAATCACACGTATAGAAGAGAAAATTTGGTGGAAATCCATGTTCCTATTCCCCTAGTAGAGCTCTTTTTTGTGCTAACAGTGATGACCTTTTAGTGTTGCTCAGAAAGCACCATGAGATCTTTGCCTAGAGATTGGACAAAGACTCCCGGGAGCCTGGGAAACCTTACCCCTGAATGTGTCATTTTGCTGTGTTCCAGGCTGATTTTTTAGGATTTCTTGATCTGCTGCACAGTATGGTAATCTAAGAGAGAGGCCTGAATATGGAAAACCCGTGCAGGTTGGCTGGAATTACATGGAAAGGAATGCATGTCAAGCAAAGATGCTCCTTATTCAAATCCAGCATGTTCCCTGCTTTCAGGAATCTTTCACTTGGCCTAAGTGACCTTAGCCTGAGTCTATATTCTCCCCCAAATTAGTGGGCTTCTTAGCCCAGCTTGGAGTAAGTTTTCAAAGAGTTAAACATCACCAAAGAACTGTGGCAAGAGGAATCTCGTTACTTTAATAAAACAAAGAAATTGATTGCTTTAATCAGAGTATTCTCAAAGCTGCCTGCTTCCAGAGTGAGATAAGAGAGCTCGGGGAATGTCAGGGAGGAAGGAAAGCGGTAGATGCCTTGGACCATGGACACCCATTCTGGCTAGTTGTAAAGATTTGGCTCGCTGAAACACAACCCATATAATCTGCTTCTCACTGACGAGGCAAAGCAAACAGCGCTGGCTTCCTGTGCTAATCCCCTGTGCCTTTCTTGCAGGTATCTCCTCTCCTGGGTATGATAACAGGAACACTCATCTTGGTATTTGTACCTGCTGCTAAAAGAGGAAATGTTGAACAACTCGGAGGACAGCTGAAAGCTCGAACCTCGTGGCTGAGAGACATGAAGGCACTGATTAGAAAGTAAGAGCACCTGCTCAAACACTGCCTCTACTCACACCTCTACTGCTTCATTTGGGCTTTGAATGGCCTGTGCTTCTTAACGCTGTGAGACTGGCCCATGGCAACATGCAAGGAGGCTGAGTTTGCAGAGCTAGGAAAGAAAATAATAGTTATGTTATCAGTTACGTTACTGTAATGACAGAGGAGTCCAACTTTTGGGTTAACCTTTCCAAGATTCAGATCTAAGAGTCTGTTTTGTTTGGCTTACACTTCAGATAAATCAAGGCTTTTGAAGTGTAGAAATTCCCGTTTTCCTTCTATTAAGAATTGTGCCACTCTTGTTCAGATGCTTTAGATATCCCTTTTTTTCCCCCTTGGAAGAGATCCTCTGCTGATGGTTAAAAGAGATTTAAACACCAGAATGATTTTAGAGGAGGAAATACACAGAAACATGCACAACATGACAAATCTATATATATGTTTATATGACAGTGACTGTATGTGTATAGAATGTCCTTGGGTCATTTGTAGCATTTATTTCTGTGCTAATTATTTTGGTAGTTTAACCAAAAGCAATGGCTCAGTGCCGTGGCTGAGGAGTAAGGGATAACTTAAGGTCACCCAGGTAAGCAGATGGCAATTCACCCATCACGTCGCAGTGACTGAGTACTGATTCTGAAGTGCTCCCATGAAAACCAGTTCCTTTGCAAAGCACCACTGAAGAGCGACGCCGGTTATTATCAATTCGTCCCCATGTATGAAGAAATACTCCCTAGCTCTTCTTCTCCATTGCTTTGTACATTGTCTTGTCTTTCACCCTTAGCAAAGTGAGGTGGGTAGGATGGGGGAATGCTGTGTTTTTTTTCACTGGAGCACCAATTCCTCTCCTGTGGCTCCTGCTCTTCCAGGTTTTCCAACTAAACCCTCCCTGGGATTTGCCTCTTGTGTCTCCACAGCCGCAGCTACGTTTTCTCCTCGCTGGCCACCTCGGCTGTCTCCTTTGCCACGGGGGCCCTCGGCATGTGGATCCCCCTCTACCTTCACAGAGCACAGGTTGTGCAGAAGACAGCGGAGACCTGCAGCTCGCAGCCCTGTGGCACCAAAGATAGGTGAGATTCAGACTCCGCTGCTTTAAGGGTGCCGGGAGGGTATTTACCAGAGGAAATGTGTAAGTCCCACAGAGTCAAGTTACTAGAATATCTGTAATTTCCTCTAGGTCTTTGCAACAATGATAGGAAATGCTGGGATTGTAAACTGGGATTTCTTTCTCTTCTTTTCTTCATTGCACAAGTCAAACCAAGGGAAAAAAAATGTAGATCGTAGTACACAGAGAAGAAATTTTAAAGTCTTTGCTTCAGAAGGCCTTTGGAGAGCTGAGAAGGAGGTTTCTTAAGGCTCACAGTGCTGCGACGGCAGCAGAATTAGCTGGCAGGTTGGGCAGCCTCTGTGTATTGCTCGGTGTGATGGGTTTTGCTAAAAAATGGTGCAAAGATCTGGGACACTTTGGTCTGGACTGCTTGATATTACATGGTGGTTTGTTTTTGCAGTCCCAGTTATATAACCTAGCTTGCAGCACATTCACATTGCAAGAGAAAAATAACATCAGGAAACCCTTGGTGCTCTAGCTGACACAGTCCCATCACAAGTAAACTGTTTAGTGCTTTCGAGTACCACTGGCAGGGGAGCCCAGTGGGCAGCCTAGCACCGTGCTGCAAAAATGTAGATAGCAGAAAATAAAGCTGCAGTCAGACTGCCCATCTGCTGTTTACAAAGGGAAGTTTTCCACTCCTTGATGACACCTATATATTCAGCCAGCCTGAAACTACTTTAATGCAGTTGCCAAAGACTCTATAATCCAAGTCAGCACTTACAATGCAGAGAATCCTTGATAGCTACCAGCTCTTTAAGTAAGTACATTTCAAATATGTAATATAATAGCAAAAGAATACAAACAGCCTCTTCTCAGAGGAGATAGAAAGTCAAACTATGCTGAAAATCAGTGACATATAGATGTTTTTAGGTTTCCACTCTCTCAAGCCTCCTAGTACCTGCTTTGTCCATGGTTTTCTTTCCATAATCAACACGCAGGCTATTACTTAGTTTTGTTTGTACATAATTAGTTGTACAAAGCAAATTATAGGAAGATCAGCTCCACACAAAGAAGCAACACGGATCCTTTGCATCACTTTGGGTGTTGGTTGAAGCCTTTGTGCAGGACTGAATTTCATCTGCGATCTTTTTAATTTCAGGGGAAGGGTGTTGAAATTCACAGGTGTTCAGCAGGAGGCTCGTTTGATTTATTTTAAACTTGCAAACATGTAGATTTCCATCAGCTAATGCACCCTAATAAAAATTTTAAAAAATAATCTGCTCTCAATATTTTGTTTTAATAGCTTGATCTTCGGAGCAATCACCTGCTTCACTGGCTTCCTGGGGGTAATCACAGGAGCCGGGGCAACCAAATGGTGCCGATTAAAAACGCAGCGAGCCGACCCTCTTGTCTGTGCTGTTGGCATGCTCGGCTCAGCCATCTTCATCTGTCTGATCTTCGTTGCTGCCAAGAGCAGCATTGTGGGAGCCTATGTAAGTATAAAATAGAATTGTTGGTGTAAGCCAGTCTCGCTCTCTTCACCTAACTCTTTAGGACATTCTGTGCCTCCTCCCTTGCAGGAAGCCTGAGATGTTGGTCTTGCTTTTCCCATTCTGCTTGTCCTTTGTTTTGTTCTTTGGCACTATCTGTAAGTGCCTAGAGGGAAAATATCTTGGTGCTTATCCCTCCTCATGAGATGTCCTCTGAATTTAAACCTGGGGATGGCTCATGCACAGAAGCCTGCGGTTCCCTGCCTTTGTGACTATCCATAGTGCTATTGCTCTTGCCTAATGTTTTGGTGCAGGAATATAGCTTCCTTCACAATAAGAGTATTGTAGCTGCAGCGGTACCAAATTATAATTACAATATAATTTATCTGTGGGCATACTTTTGGCTACCTGTAATTACCATTAATTTCCATTACTAGGTAGCTTGCTGCAAACCAGCAGTGACTACCATGTAATTTCAATTTGTTGTTATCTATATTGACACAGTACCTGGAAGCCCTAGTCATAACCTAGGAAGCCACAGTACTTATTGTTGAACAAATACAGACTAAAAAAAAGACTCCTCCCAGAGTATTTATAATCTTAATTATATGTAAAACCCATCAGATGCTCCCAGATCACAGAGGAGAGGAAAACTTGTGATGATATGCAGTGAAGCTACCAAAGGGATGTTTAGTAAATCAGTCATGTAATTAACTTCTCAGTCGGATGAATTAGTGGTGACATACTGAAAAATATATGAGTAAGTAGTAATTGCAATGTACATTTACTATAGCTGTTAAGAAGGTGTCAGAAGAAGACTCTGGTCACCTGGCTCACAGCATGGTTTAGAGCTAACCTTTGGTTCAATGCTCAGCTGGAAAATGACCATCTCGGGCAATGTGGAAGAAGATATTGCTGGTGGCAAAGCATTAACCTTGTTGTCCTTCTCAGCCCATTCCAAATGATGAAAACTGCCCCCTTCCTCCATCTCCTTGCTGGCGAGACCTGTGATTTTCTCCTCTCTCAGACCCCATGACAGATGTTCATTTGTGGTGATTAGTATCTTTATGCAGAAAACCTCCCTTTCTAAACTGGAAATAGTGATTTCAAAAAATTTGTGACAAAAGGTGGTTATTGATCTCATTTTTACCTTACGTTAGGACCTTTTTTTTTTTTTTAACCTCAGGACAGTGGCTTTTAAGCTGCTATGTTTCCATCTGAGCGTTCTTCATTGTGTGAATATATAAATATAAATGGTATTATTTAACCAATCTTGGAAGCAATTTATTTTATGATGCATGAGCAGTAAATCTAATAAAGAGTCAATGATTTACAAAGGAATTTATATCTGCATATGGAGAGTGTGTGAAGAATATAAACATATTTGCTGCTGCCATTCTCTTGCTGATGCACACATTTGTTGCAGGTAACACAGCCTCTCCATAGCCCTAGATCTGTTTTCTTTCTGCCTTTGAAACTCGTATGCTGAACGGATAAGAGAGCCTAATTAAAGGGTGATTGGGGAATTGGAGATCTGAACTTTCTTTCTAAATTCTGCTTGGGACAGTGGGCAAGTGAATTAACTTTGTTTTGTCTCTGAAAAATGAGGATTTGTCACCCTTGGAGGATCAGGGTAGCCCAGATCACTGATGCTTGTAAACCACCTCAGGCTGGAAGGTCTGTGCCCAGGCCACCCCCTACAAATTCATAGGGGTGAAAACAGTGACTCTTAGGGTCACTATTTAGTGTCACAGGTGCAGACCCCACCGAGACACTGCTCTTACCTTGGAGCTAGTGCCTCAGAGTGCAGGGTGCTCTCCTGGGTGCTGTGTGTTGGCTGAACTGGCTTTTCGAGGCAAGGTTTGAGTGTGTGGGCCCTTGCTCTTCCATATCATCCAGGGCTATTGCGATCCTACAGGTTTCCAACCTGTTTTCATTCCCTTTGCTTCACCGGCAGACCTGTTTTGCAAGACTGCAGCAGTTTCTTATTACTGTCTGTTTTAAATATCACTGGGCCAAAAAGGAGTGCACATTCTCTGACTCAGAGTCAGAAAACCTCGATTTGAGGGACAGCACGATGAGTTAGGGTACCTCCCTTATCTCAAACCCACGGTTGGCTTGTCCTGGAAAGAGTGCAGCAGACTTTTGAGTGGATTTTCTAATCTTTGCTAACTTCCTTGACAACCGTGCCCTGCAGCAGGAGGGCCAGCAGCAGCTGCGAGCTCCGGGTGGCTGTCAAAGGCAAGAGCAACGTTCTGCTCCGTCTCCCATGGGGGTGAAATTTCCAGACCTTCTGTACTGTGACTGTCTGCAGACTTGTTGGCTCAGAACCTTAAAATTAAAATTTCCAACCACTTAGATGCCTAAACTTGGAGCTAGATGCCAAGCATATGGACACCTAAGAGACGGCCTCTGACGGCAGGCGGGTCACAGCTCCCTTGCTGCTCTTGTTAGCAATGCAGAGTTTCAGCTTCAGCGGGGAGTGCTGATAATTAAGTGAAGTGTTTAGCGCTTCAGAAGAGTCAGAAAAGCCCTTGTTTTATTTAGCACCTCAGTGTTTTGATTTTCTGGAAAAGTCCTACATATCCTTTAGCGTGGTCACCTTGTCCCTTCCAGCCTGTCAGGTGTCTGTCCTCTTCTGTCCCTGAGCTCGTGTACTTTTGTTCCCCTGCTCAGCCCTGGCTTGCAGGGGGTTTAGACCTCTGAGGGCAGCAGCTCCTCCTGTTCTGCAGCAGCCGCTCCTCTTTGAGCAGGTAGAGTCATCCTCTTTGCATCCGATCTCTTCAGACTAATCCAGCATATTATTTGTTGTAGCAGAACGAGTTGGAAAGGTGGCATGAAGCAGTGTGCAGTATCTTTTAGCTGCCCAGGCACTTGCATTTCTGCCCTTTACTATCTTGCTTTCCTGTACTGTCCAATCAGTTCTTACTCTGCCTGTTTTTTTTCAGCACGTGTACTCCTGTGGTGTAGTCCGGCTCCTTAGAATAATAATTTGCCCATCTCTAGGTCCTGCTTTTCCTGAAATATATATTCTTTTAAATGTTGGGTTTCAAACTTGTCTCTTGAAACCCATTAGCTGTATGGCAGCGCTGTATCACACTGCTCAGACATTTCCTCCCCAGATTTTCAGACTGGATATTTCGTTTAAACCCGGAGATACCTCAAGAAAGATGCTTTGTGCTTCTTTTGATGTTATTCCAAGTTCATGTTGTACCTCGGTTTTAGCATTTATTTCAATTCCTCAAAGACATTTTATGATCTTAAAGAAACAGCAGCTCTAAGTCCCGGGCTAATTCCTTGCTGTGGAGCTTTTGCAACTTCTCAGTCTCAGCTCGAGGGAACATTTTGTTGATATGATCAGGTTGCTTACCTGCTTCTGGGGCATCGCTATTGCCCAGCACTGAGGTGGACTTGGACTTGCTTCAGTTTCAAGAGCACATGTGGCCGCCTTACCCCCATGTCAACAAGAACTTCAAGCAAGGAAGCTGCAGACAGATACACACTCTGTGAACAGCTGTGGAAGCAGTTTGTGTGCCACGGTTTATAATCTGCTACGCTTTATAACTTGCTTAGATCAGCTGGAAGATCTGCTAGTGTGAATCCTCCAAAACTGCTTCATTTATCATTTATTGGGATCAGAATTTGCTAACTCTGATTATATAAGTCCAGGAAAGACTAGATGGGTAAATGGTCTCTATGAGCTCATCCGAGGTGAGCGTCTGGTCCCTAAATTCACTGAGCGAGTTGCTGTACATACCATGCAGCTGCAGCCGGGGAAAGAGGAGTACATCTCTGCACCTGAAATCTCGGTATAAAAGGACAATTCTGACCATGTGTGAGGAATCCAAAGCTGTGACCGCTTTGGGAGCTCTTGCTCTACCCTGGCAGCTGCCCTGTTTGAAGTACACATCCCTAGAGCCTCTCTCTCCAGCAGAAATGTCACATATCCTCATCTGCCCTCTGCAGTAGGAGAGCTCATTTTTATAAACCCCCATTAGCAGCTGAAGGGCTGGCTTTTTTTTTCGTTAATGTCAGTATCTTTTTGTCCTGATCTTTGATCTTCCTTCTGTATCTGTTCCTCTTTTACTGCTATCCATATATGAAACATGAGTTTCATGAAAATGTGTTGGGTGAAATGGGCATCCAGCAATTCCAAACTGATGTGCACTGATATCTGTAGCTTTTTAGTGGTTCATAAGGCTTATGCTGAGTTCCTGCAGGAGGGGGCAAGGTTTACTTTCAGTATGTAATAATTCATATATTTGTGTATGTGTGTGCACGTGTGTGCAGTTTATATAACCTTAAGGCAAGCGGTTGCTTGTTCATAGTAATTAATGAAAAGACAGGGCATGTCAGGGCTGCATTCAGCAGTGTGATTGCGTCTTTTCCCAGCTCACTTGAATCTAGGCAGGAGAATTTCAGCGTGGCCATAAGAGCTCTCCTGGGTCTTGCGTGCACAACCATGGCTTCAGCTCCTTGCAGCACCTTGTTTCTTTGGATCTGGGTTTCTTGGGTTGGCAGTTGTCATTTCCAGCGAGAGCCAAGGTCAGAGCGGTGGGTAGTGCTGAATGGGCAAGGGGAGGTTTCCTTGCTCCCCAGCTTGGCTATAACCACCGGCTCAGGCACCATCGCAGAGGAAGCAGAGCCAGTCACAAGAAGAGAGGAATTAGGGAAGGGGAGTGTATGGGAAACGGAGATAATTTTAGGAACAGATAGAGGAAGCTTTCTGTAGGTCAGTGCGTAAGACAGGGCTAAATAAAGCAAACTGTGGCTGTGTGATGATGGTCTGAGGGGTTTGGGCAACTTCAGCCAGAAGTGCAAGACAAACGCCTTAGTCACATCAGAGCCGTAACCACCAACTTCTCCCACCCCAGCTGCCAGCAGCAGTAGCTGGGCCAGGGGCTGTGACCATCAGAGCCTGGCAAAACTCACTAGAAAAGCAAAGATTTTGTCCATCTGGGTTTTTCCTCAAATCCACCATGTATTTCTGGGTGGCCCTGTTCCATTAATGAATTGTGTCTTGTTCAACATAACAAAAACGGAACATACAAAAGAATGTAGGATAATTAAAAGGGGAAACTTCAGTTACCTGAATCCCAATCTCCATTGCTGTTAGTCTCTGTTTACCAAGAGGGATCCCATGAGAAATATTTTCTTTCTAACTGTCGCCTTTCTGCCCTTTCTAACCGTCTGTTTGAAAGTGATCGTTCAAGGATGGATTCCCAAGGGTGTCTCTTCTTGTTGGGTTGTCAGCTGGCACCAAAGGTGTCAGTCTTTTATTTAGCTATTCAGTAGATCATAAGCAGTTTGTGCTAATGAAGTTGCAGGCCAAGCCCCTCAGGCTTCAGATAAAAATCTATAGATTCCTGTGTTTAGAATAAACCACAATGAGGAGTGTACTGCGTGCAGAAGAATCCTTTGAGTAGGTTTGATACAAATGAGCAACAAAGGAAAATTTGTGACGGGTTATTTTTCCTTTGAATGTCAGGTGAATAAATCTTCTCCTTTTTGTGTGTTTTGTTACAACAGATCTGCATTTTCATCGGAGAAACTCTTCTCTTTTCAAACTGGGCTATCACAGCAGACATACTAATGGTGAGTATACACTGAAAGACCATCCCGCTCTTTTGAGGGCCAGAGCAGTGTGTGAGCTTCAAGAACCACGTAAAGTTCACATTTCTTCCAATGCCTGGTCCCAGTTTCAGCCTGTTCTATTTTTGCCTTTTTTTTTTTATTCCTGAAAAGGAGAGTGAGATGTAAAGAAAGAAAGAGGAAATCTCTTACGTTGCCTTGAGCAACGAGAAAAAGAAGTATCCAGAAGAGTCATTGTCAAGGGTTTCGCCAAATTCTAAGTATTTGTGCAAAACTCTGCGTACAAAGAATTCAGGCAGTTTTTCTGTATAGTCAGCGCGTTATTGGATTTTGTTATCAATAATCCCTATTGGCTTGCTTCTGCAGTAGGAAATCCTTCCCTTCCTCCCTCCTCAGTCGTCTCCCTCTCTCTTTGGCTTAGCTCCTGCCAGCCAAGCATTCAACACCTGCACAATAGAAAACTACCTCTGGGAGAGGAGAGAGGAAAAGAAAGTATACAGAAATTCTGGACTTTGTCCACCTATTCCGAGAGGAAACTGTCAGGGATTTTTCACCTCATATCCTTCATTTTCCATTCTCTCTCCACCAGAAAGCTTTTTTAAGTCTTTCCAATCAGAAAGCTGACCTCAATGGCTATTTTTTCCTCTGAAATAGTCTGGATGTTTGTTAGAAATGCTCACATGTTTTCTAGGTGCCTGCATCTGAGGATTACAGAGCCTTTCCCATCTGTCGTAGCTTGAAGTCCCATTGAGAGGGAGGTTACTTGTTGCTTATTGTATGAGAAAGAAATTAGGGCACGTAGCCATTATGGGACTTGCTTGAGGATTTTTGGCAGGTTGTTGACTGAGCTAAAAATACATGCAGGCTGGCATCCATAGAAAGCTCCCTTGACTTGTGTTCATTGTTTATGCAAATGTCAATGAGCAAACAGTCGGGCTCGGTATTTCTAGAGATAAAGGCTTTAGTGTTGATATATTCATTCAGCAGAGAATTTCAAGCTTAACTTCAGTTTCTTTTCAGCAAGACTTAAGTTCAAGGCTGCGTTCATAAGGTACCACTGCAGCCACTGCCTTACCTGATGAACTTAACTATGGTTTTAACAGGGGGTTTGTGGCTTGTGCCACATTCGGGGCTGTTGTGGCCATCCGTTCAGTTGTACCTGAATGCTCACACACACACACGTTCGCGTGCAATTTGCCTGGATTCCAGAGTGGTTCCTCTGCTCTGTCTCATGTGGCTGGCGTCATATATTCCATTGCATTTGCACGGATGCATCTGCAGTTTATGTTACTGTAGTGCAAAAGTATTCCCTAAAAATCATTGGAAATAATTTTTAAGCTGCATTTTCTAGAACAGTACAAATAAGATAAAACATAAGGAAGCTACAGAAATGTTAAGAATTGGAACTAAGAATTGATGCCGACACTTGACCCCTTCACTTTGTCCATATAGATACATGAACTGATTGCCAAATGTAACGTTTAGCTCAATGCATTGTCAGGATGAGGCGGCCTGGAAAAGTGCTATACAAATAAATGCAGCCATCCCCTTGGCTGGATGCGAGGCTGCAAGCAGATGGTCTGCGGCGTGTTCCTGTTACACGAGGGGCTTGAGAGGATGTTTATCACACAATAGGTGAGAGCCAGGGTTGGAACTGCGTTTGATGGAGAGCTCTGTAGGAAGCCCTAGCCAGGGAAAGGTGTGGAAAGGCTTGAGCCAGATGCACTTTCGGTGTAGGGCAAATTAATTTCTACTGATTGCTATTTATTTTGTGTAATCAGATGCGTGTTGGTTCTTGCCAGAGGCTGGTGAAGAGTTTTAAAGCATTATTAGCGTAAACCTAATAACACCTTTGTGTTGTACATAAATACTATGCCATTTCTGTGGATAAAAGGCTTGCAGTATAGGCTGGACTCGGCTCCCATGGGTTTCAAGGAGAGCGGACCTGTGCCAGGAGCGAGGCTTTGGGAGACTGCAGGGATTTGTCGCATCTCCCAAGATTTACAAGTCTCCTGCCTGTTTAAGAGCCCAGTTAAGGCACTTTAGACGTTTTGCAAGTTTAAGTTCCCTCGCAAAACAAGGATGTGTCCTTATTATCTTCATAATTAAATGCTGGCTTTTCATAGCTTCACAATTCCTTTGCTCTTGTATTCTTGCTGGTGCAGCAGTCTGTATCCAGCTCCTCAAACTGGCTGCAGTAAAAGGTGGTGAGAGCTAGATCTGATAAACTGTCAGCGCTGCAGGATGCACCACGCTGCCTGGGCGTTTAAATGCTTAGATTTGTTCCAAATGCAAATTTGTACAAAACAGACCTTATTCTCCTGAGCACGAGTCTCCAGATCTCCTCCCAGGCACATGCTCAGCTGGTGCTCGGGCAAGGGGGCGGCTCACTCTTCTGGTGCATGCTAATTATGAAACAGATTTTCTCGGCCATCTTTGCAAATTAGCCTCAAAATTACCCCAAAATAGGATTAAAACTGCCTGTAACAGCAATAGTGAATGAGCTGCAGTGCAGCAGGCGGGTGTGTAACGCTGAGACGTGCGCACTTTCCTCTTGGAGTGCTTGGGACTGCGTAGAACCTAGTCTTAATAGTTGGGTTTTTGCTCCATAGCTCATCTCGGAAACACGGGTGATGGATAGAGGCTTGATGGCATTTTCGTGTAAGAGCCAGGAGGTAATTTATAGGGCCTCAGCTTTTCAGATCACAATCTTTTTAGGTCTTTGCTGGAAAAAGCCATCCTCCAGTGCATGCAAAGCCCCGTGATGCTCATGCAAAATGTTCCCCATATTTCCCCCTCCTTTTATGATGTTAGTTCTTTCTAAATGCTCATGAGCTGCCACATTGGAGATGAGCCTTAATGTTTTGTTTTGGAGTCAAAATCTGCCTATAGGCATAAAGCAGCCCTGGACTGGTGAGGGCTGTGCTGCAGGCGTGGGGCAGTGCATACTTTTATTCTGATTGCTCTCCATATGAATTAAGGCAATTATTGTTACAGTGTAAAACAGTGTCCTATTTTTACCAGTGAAGAAATAGCATTTCCAGAGGTTGCCCCTGTCACTCAGGAACCAGCTCAACCTCCTCTATCTCATTGTAAATTATTCCTTTGGACAGTGTCTCCCTGCGAGCCGTTAACTTTAGTGAAGGGCCTCTCGATTACTCTTCTATCCCTGAGCTATTCCCAAACGCTGCCAGTGGCCAGGAGGGTGTTTGCTTTGCTTTTAGTACTGGAAAAAAAATCCCCATGCAGTGTCTCGAAGATCCCTGTTAACCCAGAGAGAATCAAATAGCGAAATTGTTTGGAGTGCAGTTTTCCATCAGACACAAGCATCAGGACTTACCTCTTTGGTGTGTGGCCTCTTCCTGGGGTAGGTTGGTGGTTCCGTGCCTTTCTGGTTAACTTCACTTTTTTTCAGGACAACTAATCCTAGTGGTTTCACTGCAGGAAGGGGATGTCAGTAGTAAACCATGGCCTTTCCAAACCTCTATTTAAGGAGACGAGGTTTGCCAGAGTTGCTTGGTCAGCCTCCGTGCCCAGCCTCAACCTGGAGCCAGAGATGTGCCCGGAGCAGCCCATGAGCTTCCACCCACCTCCACTTTCTGTGGGATGCTCAAACCAGACCATGTATGGTTTGAATTTGGGGCTATTTTAGTATCAAAAGGCCTGTTTAGGGCTGTAATTTACTGCTGTCTTCCTAGAACAGCAGCTAACGTTTGCCGCCAACTGCTTCCGTGCCATTGCAATAAAATATTTTTTAAGCAGGAATAAGGGTGGAATGGGTTTTTTGTGTGTGTTTTGGTGATCTTGTTTTGAGCTTTTTTTTTCTCTCCAGGATCCTTTTGGAGGAGGAGGAGGAAAAAATCTCCTGTCCGTTTGCTGCATGTTCTTTTGGTCACTAGAATTCCAGGCTAAACTTAGGAAGTTATTTGGCCCCATAAAGTATATGGCAGACTTGTTTCAGCCATCAGTAAGTTCTTTAGCTAGGCAAAATGGAAACAGTTTGGAACTCGTTTTGCTACTTGAAAGACTAAAACTATACATAATACAAATATGCATGCAAAGTTATTTACAATATGTGTAAGTATGAATGCATATTGGTGCAATATATCTATACAAACATATACACATATGTACGATGCAGGTATCATTCAAAATTCTCTCTCCAACTGGAACTAATTCACTGCCACTCATTGAAAATGATGTGCTTTGACTAAATCTGCAACTTACTTTGTCCTTTTGCAGAGAGATTGATAGAATATAGAGGCAGGCAGGCATTCTTTTCTCATTTAGCTCTCATGCACTTTTTATAGCAAGAAAAATATCTTAAAAGAAGTTTGGAACTGTTTCTTACATCTGCCCAGCTCTGCTTCTTGAATTAGGTAGTTTTGCTTTGCTCGGGCCACTTGTGAGACTGAAATCTGGGGAAGCTTCTTCACATTGCCCCAACCTGGACATAAATGGAGCAATTCAAGATAGCTGGATTGGTTCTTCGGTGAGTTTCCTTATGTATTTATTTTCCTTTCTCCTCTTCTTTGCAGTATGTGGTCATTCCAACACGCCGTGCAACCGCCGTGGCCTTGCAGAGCTTCACCTCGCACCTCCTGGGAGATGCTGGCAGTCCTTATCTGATTGGCTTTGTAAGTGTTCACAGTGGGTTTTGGCAGGGTTGTTTGCCCATGTCTGTTTTTATTTACTAACTGTTTGTCTAAAATGCCAAGTTAAGCCATGCTGGGGAAGGCAGGTCTGTGTTTACCCGTGGAAGGGGAATCAGATGGTTCGCAGCAGTGCACCTTTCTTGCATGGTTATTTATCAGCTCTGGTTCCAACCTGGAAGGTTCCACTCTGGAAGGTGAAGTGAGTTTCTACATCTTTTGAGCCTAGGACATCTGTAAAGTTTATAGAAAATAGTGGTGGCTTTTGTGATATGGACATAGGTCCATTAGGAATTAGATTGGAAGATTGGTGTGTTTAACTATGTATCTATGTATAAGGCAAATATTTCTGTTAGAGTAGCAACGTGCAACTCTTCTGCTCTACTGATATGCTGACATTCAAACCTGCTCTGTGTTGTTACAAATGCTGGTACAAAATCCACAGCAGGATGGATGTGTAGGTTTTGTTTCCTTCCTATTTCTGCTGCATGTTGGCTTTGGTCTGATTAAAGATCCCTCTTAGTCCAGCACAGTCCTAGCAAATTGGAGACCCTGCTCCAAACCTGCCATCAGAAAACATTCCCAGCTGAAAATATAAACCTTGAAAAATGTAATGAGGAAAAGTAGCTGATATATTGGGCCATTACTTTCCCATCACCTTTTTGTTGAGTTTGATACACTGAGAATATAGTTTGGCATTTATAATACACAATAACCTCTGTGCAAATCTCCAAGTGGCACCTCTCTTTTTACTGGAGGTAAAACAGTTTTGTATTGAATTAACCAGGATCTCAATTTGTCCCAGCACCCGGCATGTGCTCTTCAGGTGAGCACCATGTGCTTCTCAGCCAGGCTGCTTGTCCTGTCCCTTATTTTAGCAAACATTTCTCTTCTACTCATCTCAGAGAGGTTGGGTACATATTATACCACAGATACATACTACATATTGGTATATGTATCATCTATATATATTATATATATATTTTATATATATTTACACACATTTACTTTTGAATGCCAACTCACAACACCAGCCCAGTTCCTCTCTAGCCCTCTGCAGCTTGTGAGAAGAGATAGATGCAGATAAGCCCAAATGGACCAAGGAACTGAGAAATAGCCCAAGAGAATATATACATGTAACTCTGCTTAGTCCTCATTTGCTCCAGTGCTCTGGGGTCCCCAGGAGAAATGATCTGATTTTAACAAATATTGGAAAGTGATGAGACCAGCACATGGCTGGGGGAGACCGCCCTGCAGAGGGGACAGTGGGGAGGTGACGGGGTGGCCAGGAGGGACCTGAACTGGCCAGGCCAGCAGGCTGGGAGTGCAGGCGGTGCGGGCGGCGGGGTTGTCTCGGGTGACACCGTCGCGTGTTCTTCCTTTTTGTTACCAAAGAGAGACGTCTGGGAAGGGGGGCCGGGACCCTCAATGATTGCAATTAATCTTGAAAGTTGCCTGGGGCTCTTTAGTGTCACAGATTAAAAAAGAACTTTGGTTGTAGAAAATAATGCGCCTTGCCATAATGGTGCTCAGAGACCAAGCGAGTTGGGAGTTACTTAAGGATGCCCGCCTGAAATATGTATAAGGCCAATTTAATTGGTTGCCCTGGGCTTTCTTTAGACTGGGAAAATATTAATTATGATTTTGAATTAGCCTTCTGTAAGGCTGTAGTTGTTGGGCAGAGGAGACACCTCAGCACAGGCCGCCGTGGCAGGACACCCTTCCCGGCACCAGCACCCAGCTCTGCGGCCTCCGGGCTGGCTCGTGCTCCCACGCTACCCGCTTGGAAGGGCGCTTGGAGCTTGCACAAACACCAAAAAGCAAATCCTATTCGAGCACCAGGGCAAGCAGTGAGGTCTGAGACAAACTCCCAGTTTGTCCTGCTGGAGTCGGCAGGCTCCAGGCATGGGAACTGGCAGGCTGCGCTCCAGGATGGAGACTTTGCCTGGGATTGAGATCTCACCCGAGCAGCTCTGGCGAGTGCTCTGGATTATAATTAGGATTTTCAAGGCAGTCTGTGGGAATCGAGCAAGCAAATACGACTTACATAGTTTTGGGGAGGTCACTGCTACTTTCTAGCAATGCTCTTAGGACCAACTTGGATGTCCGTGTCCTTGCAGGACTAAGCTGGCTCAGCCGTTTGTCCCTGTGTATTTGCTGGGTACCGATAAATGTTGTATTGATCTTAAAATCCTTGTGTGGAATGCAGAAAGTTTTTAATAGCTTCAGTCCTGGGTGGGAGAGAGTTTTCCTGTCATACAGGGTGCCAGAAGAGCTGAAGGTCAGACTCCAATTTTTCTATAGCTGCCCTGATTTCCAGATCTTGCAGTGCAGGAGCGTCCATGCTCTGCATTTATGCAGCTCTCTGCAATCCCCCAAAGCGCCAAGGATGTGTTGCTGTTTAAAAGCTAAGTGGAAAGAAGCTTCTCTGTGTGCTTTTTTAATGTCTCTTTAAATATTGATAACTTCGACAGTATTTTATTATGGTGGAAAGTCTTAAGATAATCTTGCAATGAAGTTATGCAAATGCAGTTTTTAGGGCGCAGCTGTAATTTGCTGCCTGCCAAACACCAGGATCAATTACTATAAATCAGGGCTGCCTGTTCATTCACAAACAAGCAGCTTTGCTGCAGTATTTCATGAGATGAGGTAGCTTTTACTCCTAGATAGCTATAGCTCTTTAAAGACATTTATGATACCCACAGAGTTTAAATAAACAGTGTTTAGTGACTTGGAGTCTGTCTCCCTTTTTCATCTTGAGGGAGTCAGGGGCATCTTCCCCCAGTCAGTGCAAACCCCCAGTAGTCCCCATGGTTGGAAGGTCCCACCATACCCGTCCTTGCTTCCTATGGGAGCAGGGAAGGGCTCTCCTCTCCCCGTCTTGCTCTGCTCTGTTTGTCAGCCCGGCAGCATCGTGGGGTTTGTGCAACTCCTGAGGTTTCCTGGAAGGGTTTGAGCAAGAAGCCTATCCCTGTCACCCTCCGCTTTTCTCCTTTCCTCGAGTTTCTCATGCAAGTCAGTTGATAACTAGATCTAATGAGCTGCTTAAATAGCAGGAATGCTAATAGCTTTCCCTTAGCAAGTAGTTAGCAGAGCAGTGTTAATTATCAGCCTTGTATCTTGCCTGCCCACTATCAGCAAGGCAGATCAGCATCTGATTAGAGGCATTCCAAGGAAAACTGTAGTAAATGCAGCAAGGGAGATACTTGTGTAATGAAAGTTATAATTGGAGCTGGAGATTTCGCAGCCTTGTCCTAGTCTGGGAGAGCGTTTTGGCAACTTACTTTGCAAGATACTTTCCAACATCCAAGTAAATACTGAACTCCTGTGGAAAGCAAGTCTCTATGTACAGGATTGCCTGTGTGAGGAAGTTGAGTTTATGTATTATAGTTTAAAATTTGTACAGTATGGTTTCAAATGCTACCATACAGCCCTACCCCACACAGGGGCCATCGCATGCTTGCGCAGAGCCGTGTCCCCTGCCGGAGCTGCAGTGTGAAGAAGCAAAGCAGATTCCGTAACACAGCTGTGCAGGTTATCCCAGCGCTGCTGTAGCACTTCAGGGCTGGGGCAGAGGTGTCTGCCGTGGGAGCTGCTGCAGCACGGTGGGTTTCATGAAAGCTGCCTCCCCTCCTGCCCTGGGACACCGTCCAGGGAGCGTCTCCAGGAGAAGTGGTTCATTTTCCAGGACTTGTTTCCAATGAGAGCAATATTAAGTTTCCAGTGAGTGTTTCTTACAGTGATTTATTGCTTGTGAGGAGCTGTCCCACCCTGCCACCGGTACTTGTGCTTGAAAGCTCAGCCCAGAGCTTTGTCTTTCCCCTGAATTCCTTCCCCATCATGTGATCCCATCCCCATGATGGCTCTAAGCTGGTGGTGATGAGGATTAGTGGCTGGAGAAGCCTTGCTGGGACTTCTATCACGAGTGACTTACTACAGCATTCTAGTACACTGTGGTGCTTGAGGATATATTATGCATTTATAATATATACAAGTGTGTGCATGATATATCGACTCTGTTTCACCCATCTCAGCCTTTAGGTAGCACCTTCCATCCCCTGATGAAGACAGCGGATGTCACGCGGAGCACGTTCTCGCTTTGATTCATTAGCGAGTGCCAGCTGCTCCGGGGCCCAAACTGGATCCCTCCTTGTGTAAAGGCTTTTCCCCATGGTCACACTTGCGAATGAGCCAGATTGTGATGGTTTAAATGGACCTTGCCCTTGCAGTCTATCATTTCAAGTATGCGTTTTTAGGAAAAGAAACCCCAGCCCCTCATGTGTATTCTCTGATTTTCTGAAGCAATAATTTTAATTTCGGGAATTCTGCAGTCCTGGCTGAGCTGAGTAACTAAAAGTCTTTTTTTTTTTTCATGGCACATGGAAATCCCAAATCTTTGATATAGCTGGCAGCTGCAAAAAAAAAGAGGGAGAATTAAGCACCTGGAGATCAATCTATATAGGATTTATCTCTTCATTGCAATGAACTAACAAGCTTTCCACTTCTGCTGATTCAGCAACAGAAAAGATTTAAATCTGCCCTAAAAAGCCAAACGACTTCCCGTAGATAAAATGCTCCTTGCCAAGGATTCACAGTTTGCTCGATATATTTTTTCCACCCCAGAACTGCTGTGCCCCTGACATTTGCTGTGCTTTGGTTAGAAATGCAGGTAGAAGAGCACCCTGCAGACTTGGGTCTCATTTCTGCAGCAAGGGGGAAGGTGCGAGTCCCTCTTGCTGCTGAGGCACCAGCCTGTTCCAGAGAACAGCAGCAGGGGAGAGGGTGATTGGCATCTGTCCCCAAGGAAATGAGATTGCAGAAAGGAGCTGGTCCTCGGGGACAGCCCACCCTGCCACTGAGCACCCCGGCTGCATAAGGAATGAGCGAGAGCAGTGGAAATGGTCCTCGTCCCAGCAGAACTGCAATACCAGCGGGGATGATGCGCTGGAATAACTGCAGCAGGAAGCTCGCACTCCTAAGGATGTACAGACCGGAATAACCCCAGGGACCAGCCCGTGTCCCCTTGTGGAGCCCACACTTGGGCCAAACCGTGCTCCTGTGCCCCAGAACTGATCTCATCACACGAGTGGGCACCCTCCAACCCTTCCCATTTAAGCAGTGAGCCCCATTCCTTGCTTCCCCATTTCCCAAGGCACGGGGCGAAGTGCCGGAATCTCTGCAATGGGCAGTGCTGGGGCAAACGTGGGTGCTGTCCCCAGTCAGCTGGTGAATCTGGTTGCAATCTCAGAACGCACTCAAGATTAGCAGGGGTCTGGCTTTTTTTCCGCATCATGCAAGCATGCCAATTTAAAAAGTGAAATAACTTTTAGGATATAATTGCTATTCTCCTTCTGCAGCTTTCAGAACTAATATAAAATAATGAGCTTTATTTCCCCTTTTTATAATGTGTTTCTCAAGCCATTTAGCACAGCATAAATGTCTGTGCTTCCCCTCAGGCCTGCGGAATTGCTTCCTTCTCCTTTATGAAATCCCTTATTTGGGGTTTCCAGGCTATGTTTGCACTTATATCTGATTTTGAAAAGATCCAAAGCAACCTCTATCATGCACCCCTGATTTGAGAGTGGGAGCCCCTACAAACTCAATGTCACTCTGAGATTACAAGGGGCAGCCTGTAAAGGAATCATATTGGAGGAAAGAGCCAGGGAGGAATGGCCTTCATCAAATTGGTAAGAAAATCAGATATTTGGCCTTGATTCTGAATTGGAAAAAGCCATTTATATAGAAAGACTTGTACCCAAGAGGAAAAGTCAGAAATTTAGTCTGCAAAGTCCTCTTGGTCTGAGATCTCTGTTGCACAGTGAGACAAAAGATGTGAACTTTTAACAAGTGACCATGTTATCAAAGAGTTCTGATTAGGCTGCAAAACAGCAGCAGGGCTTCCTCGTTGGTTTTCCAGTTTCGAGTCTGAGGTGAAAGCCTGGATGCTGTTGGCCACTTACCAATTAGCAGGAGAGAATGAGCTGGCCCTGGCCATGCATGTAAACCCTGCGTTTCCCTGGTCATGACAAAGAGGAGGGACCAAATGTGACACTAGCTAGTGGATTGCCAGATCACAAGGCAACAACTCAGAGCACTGTCCTTAGGGGGAGTCTGGAAATGCATAAAATTGGCAGTGCAGAGCAGCCTGTTTGGCAAGCAGGACGCCCTCCTTGGAACATATGTGTTTCATTATGTCCTGTGTCCTCTTGAGAGAAGGTGCCAAAGCCCCAGCCTTAGCAGGTGGCTTGTAACCGAGTGGAACAAGCAGGAGGGAACGGGCAGTGCATAAGATAACAGGAAAACCTGTATGGGAGACCCAGTAAAGCTGTGGAAGACGTAAGAGATGTGGAGTTGGTTGCAGGAGGTCTATGAAACCTCTAATAGAAGTTTAGATGGTTTGGTGGGAAGGATGGCACCTGCAATGAAGAGAAAAGCACAGTGTTATTCCTAAAATGTGTTACATGAAAAATAACAAAATGCCTACAATATTTGTTGGCATAAAAGATTTACACAGTGCCTTAGAAGGAAAGGTGTGGGGAAGGCTGCATTAGGAGGGTTTTTGCTGGAGATTCTATATTTTCAAGGCTCTTCTTAGCCTGGGATGTCATGTCATCCGTAGGATAAAGCAATCAGCAGCACATGGCTAGCTTTTCATCCTCTATCGCTGATTTATCATGTGAATTTGCTGAATGATTTATTGCATGGTCCTGCTGGAGGGTAATTGTATCCATTCCCAACGCTGAAAAGTGTTTTAAAATTTCTAGGTGAAAGATGCTTTGAAATGCAAAGCCTCAGTTGTGGTTATTGCTCGTGGACGAGCAGATTCAGTGCCCAATTTTGGTTAATAATAATGAGTAAGGAAGATGTTGGGAACTAAGGTGGCTGCCTTCAGGAGGGAATAAATTATCAGCTGAGGCCCCCATCTGCTGAGTGCGGTTCTGCTGTGCTCCTGGGCTTGCACTCTCTTCATGTTTGAGCCTTGTTGCTATTTTGTAACGAGTCTCTTAGACTAATTGCCACTGGCTTTTGCCTTTCAATCAAAAGACTTTTTTAACAGTCAGCCCTCCCATGAAACTTGATGATGCTCCTGGTTTTCTACCTTGCTGTGCACTATGAAAAAATGCCCATTGAGAGGACAGGAACACGTTCTTAACTCTATCCCAAGCATAGAAATTTCCTCCTCCTCCTTCCTGTGGTAGGGAACAGAGCAGAAGTCTGGCTAAAAAACTTCAGTCCTTAATGTAGATACCCTGTCCCCCAAACCTGCTCCATTTTAACCACGTGCACGTGTTCTGTGAGTGGCTGTTCAGGGAACTGTGTTCTTTCCCTTATGCCTGCTTTTCCTCTAAGTGCCTGATTGTTTTGTCCTTCTCTCCTAGATCTCAGACCTGATACGACAAAGCACCAAGGAGTCCCCGCTCTGGGAGTTCCTCAGCTTGGGCTACGCGCTCATGCTCTGCCCCTTCGTCGTCGTCCTGGGAGGGATGTTCTTCCTGGCCACAGCCCTCTTCTTCCTGAGCGACCGAGCCAGAGCTGAGCAACAGTGAGTAATGCGGCAAGCGCGCGCAGGGCACTGCGGAGGCCTCTTCTCTCTCCCCCAAACCTCTTGCTTGTACTCTTGTCCCAGGCCTTGGTCCTTCGGGTGAAGGATGTCGGGCTTTGCGTTCAGGAGCGCAGCTCAGCGGAGTGCATGGGTCTGCACGAAGTGCGAGGGCTTGGGTCGTGCTGGCTGGGCATCCTCTCCAGGCTTGCGCTGCGGTGGAGCTCCGTCATTGGCTGTGTGTCCCCGAGAGGAGCATGTTGTTTGAGATCACAGGTCCCTTTTTACCCCTCGCGTGGGCATGTCACGGCTCAGGCCTCCTGCACCGAGAGGTTGCTGAGTTGGGGAACCTCTGGACTGCCAGGTGAAGAGCAAGAGAGACCTTATAGAGCTCGGTGGTCAGCTTTGAGTCCCCGGTCCCAGCTCAGCCACCTTGCCCTGCTCACTACCTCAACATACAGAAGCATCAGGCAAGAAAGAAGCAAGCTGTGTATGCGGGAACACATACGCTCCAGGATGGCTGTGTTAAAGATAGTCTGTCCCAGTCCCTTTTTGCACCTTGTAAAAAAAAAGCTACTGTTTTGCAGTAAAGAGACCGATTCGGACCACCTCACGGTTGGCAACTACAGTAATTCAGAAGATGCTTCCACATGACACACACACTTCTGGGGTTAGTCCTTTTCTCCTAATTGTTGAACGATACGAGTATCTGTGTATAATGTAGTGCTGAGCACGGGAGCAGGTGCCGAGGCTGCTGGTGTGACTGAGTTTCCCCTTCATAAATCACACTGCAGCGAGTCTGCACGGGCTTGGTACTGCTTTAACAGCACACGTGTAGGCAGACTGGGCAAAAACTCCAAGGAAGAGCTATTAGGAGCCCTTGGTAATTCTGCAGCCAAAGACAGAGGAAGCAGAGTTGTCTTTGCTCTGGCTTAAAAAGAGGGGCCCTGGCATTGCTAGGTGTGAGACAGCTAGAGGGAAAATCAGGTGTGTGGAAGTGGACGTACGTGCGCGAGCTGCTTGGGTGCTGCTTTCTGGCTCACGCAGCCGTATCAGGTGGAGGTGAGAGATTTGGAAACAGTGATGCAGATTGTACTGTGGCCTCGTGTGAGCGGTACCTCCTTCCGTGTTATTAACTTGTGCAAAAAGCGGAGAAAGGAAAGGGTTTCCTCTTCCCGGGTTATCGTGCCCCTTCAGCATCCTTCCCTTTCCTGCTCTGATTCACATTTGCCTACAAACTCCATATACTTCATTATATCCACTTATATCCTCCGACGTGGAGGGAGAGCAGTTGTCATAAATAACGACTAACCAAGTAATTTCTGCAAAATCCCTTGTGCTGCTCTGCTGCTGGATGCCTCCATTCCCTGGCAGAACTCCTTAGAACCCCGTGCTGGGCACCAAGGCCGATGCCCAGCCCCTGCCTAGGTGAGAGGATTCCTGCTCCCCGCAGCACCCGCTCGTGCTGCTCAGCCGCAGGACTTGGAAACGCGCTCGGCCACGAGGAGTCAATGAAGCTGCGGGAGCCACGTGCGCCCGGGTTCCGCCAGCGATTCAGGCCCTTGGTCACAGCAGGTCGGGGCGCAGCGGGCAGGTGTCGCAGACCTCTAAATGAGCTAATGTGGGAGCAGAGAAGTGGAACGCTGCCCGCCGCAGCCTGCTCTGCCCGTGGAGACGGAGCTTTCCTGGCCCAAATCCCGAGTCCTGCGTTTCCTCATTAGGATCTTTCTTTCTTTCTTTCTTTCTTTCTTTCTTTCTTTCTTTCTTTCTTTCTTTCTTTCTTTCTTTCTTTCTTTCTT
>JAWLRI010000232.1:341075-402469 GCA_034781795.1 Crypturellus tataupa
TTTCTGCCTTTCTTTCTGCCTTTCTGCCTTTCTTTCTGCCTTTCTGCCTTTCTTTCTGCCTTTCTGCCTTTCTTTCTTTCTTTCTTTCTTTCTGCCTTTCTTTCTGCCTTTCTTTCTGCCTTTCTTTCTTTCTTTCTGCCTTTCTGCCTTTCTTTCTTTCTTTCTGCCTTTCTGCCTTTCTGCCTTTCTTTCTGCCTTTCTGTCTTTCTGTCTTTCTTTCTGTGTTTCTTTGCTGCATTCTGCTTGGGCATTTGCTTAGAGATCATCTCTTCTTCCAGGCAGTGCAGAGCATCGGAATAACACCCCCTCTTTCCTGCAAGGCTTCCTCTAGTTTCCACTGTGCTTCCCTTCAAAAACACCATTTACAAGCTTTATTCTGATGCCTCGTGGAGATTTGGTGCTGTTTTTATCATTGCCACTCTAGGCCTATTGTAGCACTTTTGCACTCAGAGTCGCTAAAAGGCCAATCAGAGAAATTTCTTCATAAAGCAGCTCTTCAAAAAGTCCTGCTTCTTCTGTAAGTACCTTCATACTGCTCAGGGATGTAGGTGTAGCAGAGTACATAGGACTAGCAGAGCAAGACACAGCAAATCATATAATAACTTCTGATGCAATTTTTAAAATGCTGATTTAATCCCACTCTTCCAAAATGTGAGAGAGAGAAGTGTTAGGAAATTATTTCTATCAGAGCTCTTTTGAAAGAACTAGAGTATCGATTTTGTTGGCCTTGGTACTGTTCAGCTACAATTCCTGGTGTAATTTCAGGTCCTTTCCTGTTCTGTACTACTGTGCTGGAGGGTCAGAGCAGTGACATTTTTCTTTCCAAACACAGCTGCAATCTATGCTGTATTTTTCTTATTTGCTTCATGAAAATTTGTAAGACTTGACTTAGATCCTCTAGAAGTCAGTGTCTACAAGGGAAAGGTTAGACTGGCTGTGGTAGAGCCCTTCAGGAAAGGAACAGAAATGGAGCAACATCCCTCTTATTCTAGCTCTAGCACTGATAGTTAATATTTTTTTAGGTAATCACTGATTTTATATACCTGAAAGCTTGAGATTTTCTGCTCTTTCCCGTACTCTTTGAGGGGTATAACGCAATGTCCTGGGTTCATTACTCTTCAGTCTCTCTCTGTTTGCTGGATCTTTTCGCCAAAGATACAGCAATGCAGATCAGGCAACAGGATGCAACTGCAGCATATTCCATGGTGTTGGCACACACCAAACACAGGAATAAATGGCCCAAGCAGGAATAAATAACTACACTGGGGCAGCTGGTCAAAACAAAGGAATACAGGTATTTAACTAGCTAGCATTCAGACACCTGAAAGCATAAACATTTTGCCTGTTTTAAGACTAGTAAAGAATCAAGCAACTGCTCTAATAGGTTTTCCTTTCCTCTTAGAAATTAAAATTAATCATTTAGTAAGAAAAAGAATTTTACTCTTAATGTCTTCATCAGATGTGGAGGAGATTAGCTAGCTGAGTAGCGATGGTGATTAACATTTCATTTTAGAAGTGATTGGTACAAACACGAGAAAGAGAATACTCCTATATTGCAGATCAGATAGTGCAGGACCCAGAAGGAGCAATTATTAGTCCATACACCTCTCCTGCTGCCTTAAACATGGCACATCTGCAAATTACATTACAGGAAAAATGAGAATAATCCATTTTCAGCCTCTGTCTTCTGCTGCACATTGGGCTTATTTTTAGCCTTTTCTAGAACTAGATATAAAATGATCTCCCAGTTCTTCTATTGCAGCAATTTGAAAGTGTCTGACCTTATTTTTACTTTGCAGATTGTATTATGTGGGGCAGGGGAAGGACTTGCTGAGCTGTCAACCCTCCTTTCCCTGATGTTTCTGTAGCAGAAGTTAGAAACGGAGCAGAGCCGGGAGATGACCCGTGTTGCTGCCAGCGCAGAACGGGCTCCCCTCGTTAATGCTGGCACAGATATTAAGCTGATATGCTAGACTGATATGACATGTTCCATTCTGGTGGTTTGTGTTGCTGCAAAGAACATTTCTTCTGTGAAATATTTTCAGAGGAACTTGTGAGTTTTTTCTTTGTTTAAGAAGTTAGATGCTTATTTTGGAGTGATGTCTCAGTGATGCATTGAAACAGTTTGAGGGTTTCAGAGCCAGCTACCTGATTTAATCATGCAGCTTCTAAAAATGGATATTTGAGGAGTAGTTACTGATATTACTGATATTGCTACTCCTAGTATTCAGTTATTAATGGGAAATGACACGATTGCATTGCTTGTTTTTTCACTTTACCAAAGAACAATAATAAAGCACTTTCTGTAGTGTTAAAGACTCACAGTGCCTTCTAGCCAGCTAGGATACCCCTGACCTTTGAAGGCATGTGAAAGTTAGAGCAAAAAGTCCAGATTAGGATACAGAGGATCTGTGGTGAAGGAAGAAGAGAGTCAAGGAACATTTTGGGGAAATTCAAGAATGATGTGATAACCATGAAAAGGCTGCAGGTGGAATAAGGTTAGAGTATCAAATGGTTTGTGTGCAATGAAAAGTCTGGGAATGTGAAGAGGTGATGAAAGTGCAGGTAGTTTTATTATTGGTGGAAAAGATGGCTTGTAAGGCTTTTTTTCTCCAGCTTATAAGCATTTGTTTAAAATGCTGGAATTTGAAGTTCCCTGCTTGAGGTAGCTGCTGGCAGCAGGACTGAGCCCTCCGGGGCTGGCAGAGCTCCTGCTAACTGCAAGCTGGGGCTCAGGGCAGAGCTTCGTGCTTCTCCGAGCCCAGGTGCCATGGGGAAAGGAAAACAAGATCCTTAGATCCTTCTTCGCTACGTAAGTGTTGTCTTACAGCAAAAAGAGAATTTGCCTTTGGCCTTGGAACTATAGAAAGGCAAAACTTGTTTGTCCTAGAAGAGCTACGAGATCAGGAGCTCCTTGGAAGCCTAGTGCCATCTTGCTGTGACCTGCAAGAAGATGGATGTTATCCCTAACATGCCCATCCTCTGAAAAAGAGGATTAAAATCACATACCCATAAAGTGAAAAGGGCACTTAAATCATATGCTCACACCAAATTCAATATGATGCATTGTCATTGCAAAAGACAGTTCTTGGCATGCAAAGACTTTCTGCAGCAGAAGATATTTTAAACTCATGCCAGGAGAGTTTCTTTGCTAGGGGCATGGGCCCAGCGATGACATCTGAGCAGATCCCATGCAGGCGGCTGGAGGCACTGAGCAGAGGCAGCTCTCCAAGCCCCAAACCCTTCCTGACACAAGGAAATTTAAGAACAAATCATGAAAAACTCAGCATGATCAGTCCATTTCTGGAGCCTGTCACTGTTACAGAATATATTATGAAAGTGTTCACTTTTACCAGCAGTAGATGACTTGTTCATGTGGAGAATCACATGCTCGTATTCTAGATAACAATTTTAATAGTAGACGAATTCACACTTGGCCTAACAGAAATCAGTGGCCTGGGATGCTCTGAGCCTGGCTCTGGTTGGCAAGGCAGGTTTTTCCCAAGCTGTCATCATGGGTGCATTAACATAGTTCAGCCATGGCTGGGGCTGAATTTTTTTCACTAAAAGTTCATCTTTTAGTGAAACAGGGCCCAAACGGTTGCTTATTGCTCCCGCCACTCCTGAAGGGAATCTCCTGTGCTCTGCCTTGGCTCTTCCTAAGGACGCTGCCAGGCCATTCCCACGTGCTGGACGGGCCTGTCCGGACGGTTACGGTGCAGCCAGGTGAAAGGACTTCCCTGAACCTGGAATTGCAGAGGTTGGTGAAGAGAGTGCTATGTCCTGGGGAGGTTATTTTGGCAAACACATTTCCAATCTAGTGGCATCAGGAAGTTCTACAGGCATTTTGGTTTTGTCAATTTACATAGATCAAGTCTGGTTTTATAGTCATGTTTTATCTCTTTTCCCATGAAATCACATTAAGAATACTCTCATCTTCAGAGCTCTTGGGCTGCCTGGGCTGTCATTCATTTCCGTTATGCCAGTTTTCTCCTCTATCAAGATCTACGAAAGAGGGAACATGGAATGTGATCTATGTTTCTTCCTCTCCAGGCAGATATACTCAGGGCCTGGGTTAGATCCATACTCAGAAGACCCTCAGAGTCTGCATGGCTTTGAGGGACTATATTGAAAAACGAGGGAAAAATGCATTTGTTTTGCATGGTCATCGTATTCCATTTACTAAGTCCACAGATGAGCAGGAAGAAAAGGGAATTGAAGCCAATTCCGTGCAGCTGTTGGAGAAACTCTGAGCACCAGCGTGAAGCTGCATGGGGCTGTCCCCCCTGGATAGAGCAGGTCCCCAGAGGGAGGGACCTCGGTGCCCATGGCTGCACCCAAATGAGTCCGGGTTGAGCTTTGTTCCGAGGGCTTTTGTGTGTCTGTGCAGCTACGGATATATATATATATATATATATATATATATATATATATATTTTAACATGAGCCCCAGGCTTTCTCTCCAGATAGAAATGAATAAGCATTAGCAGCTCGCAGAGCTACATTAAGCAATGGTTTGCCACACACTCCTGCCTTGTTACCAATTCTTAGCATTGTGCTTAGTGTCACTTCTCATTAGCAACCGGACCTCGGCCTCGTCACGCAGCCCCGCGCATGGGCGGCTGGAGGAGGCTGTCACGATGCAGCAGGAAGTTCAGCGCTTGGATTATTTTTAGCTGTGCCAGTCCTGCCCCTGCACCACACTTAGGGATCTTTCTAGGTTGATGTATTATTACTGCTCACCTTTCCTGCACCTTCACTCATCATTTTAAGCTGCAGGATGCTAGGAGCCTTTTGAATCAAAGCACTGAGTTTCAGGGAAGGGGTATGCAGTAATGCACACCATTAATCTTGTGTGGCTTGTCCCCAAGTTACTGACTTAATGATAAAATGGCTTGAGTTCAGGTAAAACGTGATGTGTTCTCTGGAAGCAATCTTTAATTTGGCTCTTCTTATACCCTGCTCAGGAGGTAAGCTGTTGTATTAAGGTTAGATGTTCCACAGCTCCTCCTTTTGGAAGGAGAAATGATGCTTTGTTTTGGAGGACAGTAACAGCTACATTTATGTTCTGCATTGCTTGATTTAAAAAAAAAAAAACTATACAATGGTTTAAAATGTGCATACTTGAAGTGAGTCTCTGCCCTGCGGGTTTAGCTGTTTACCCACTCTGCAGTGGGTAAGACAGCTGGGTTGGCTTCTGCCGTGACCAGATATTATAGTAACAGAAAACAGAATATCCACGGATGACTTGGAGGTGTTTCAGGGCAGCAGTCTTTCCATGAAATCAGGCCCACATGCACAGCCTCCTTAGCACTGGGCGTTACTAGATGGGGCTTAGTGCATTTAATAGCGTTTGGCTGATTCAAGGGCTTAAGGGAACTGTGACAAATGCACAGTCAAATGCAACTGTGAATCCCTTCATAGTGAAATATTGGTGGAAATATATGAGTCGGTGTAGATTGTGCATGAGGAGTGGTAACTTCTGAGGGTTGGCGGTTTGTGTTTTTAGCCAGCATTTCCTGGTCCCCTGTCACCTGTTTGTTTTGCTGGCAGGCCAGCCACAATGAGCTTTACATCCTCTTAGAGCTGACTGTGTTTGTAAGTGTGTTGACAGTATCCAGACACCAGTGGGAAATACGTGTGGGCTGGTCTGTAGACTTGTGTCCACTTCCCTCCTTGATTCTACCAAAATGTTCCTGTGTCTTGGCAAGAGGCTTGAGCAGGGATTTACTTAACGCCAGTGCTCCAGGCAGCAGCAAGGTGGTGACTGGAGTGAAACACGTGATTTTGTAACCCCTTGTGAGCAAGGAGGTGGTGACCGCAAACGGAAGGCTTTGCCTGGCCTAAGCCCGCTGCAGGCTCCTCTGCCTTAGAGAATTTCCCTCTCTTCCTTCCAGCTTCAAGTGCATGAGTCCTCTTCAAAGTGCCAGGGAGACCAGAGAGACGGCACTATTTCTACCTGGTGGACCTGCCTTTGTGCCTGTCTAAAGCTCAAGAAAGCCAAGGTGAAAGGAGGCCACAACTCCCCAAAGCTGTAACTGTTCAGTCAGGTGCCTGCAGGGATAGAATGATGGCAACAGCGTGAGCAAACCCCTTGTGCAGGAAACCTCCCGTGTTCATTTATCAACCCATAACCGTCACTGCAGCGTGCACAGCTCACACAGGAGTGCAGCGATGTCCTTGGGTCTCTTCTCCCCGCGCAGGTCTCTTCAGGCAGCAGGTCCTCGGGAGCATCAGCTGTCGAGTTTGCAGGAGCTGCCCAGCTGGGCTGCTCCCTTAACCTTCCTCCTGCTCAAGCTGGTCATCGAAATTTATCTGTTGATGAAAGGAATGTTTATTCCAAGCAGTATCTGGAAAATCTAAACAAGGAGGACTCCACTGAAGGATGCTGTTAGTGGCTGTTACGCTGCTGTCCCCTCCTAGAGCTCCACTGCAAGCGGGTACTTTATGGCATATTGCCCAGAACGTCAGAAACCCAGAAGTCTCTGAGCGCACTGAAGGCAGGAGCAGGGTCCGTAATCGCAGGCAGGAGCTGCTGCCGCTAAGGGCCGTGCTCAGCTGCACCCTGACTGCTGAGCGCACTCCGGCAATTCCAGCAGGAGTTATTGTACACACAGACCCCGCTGGAGGATTTTATTCTTGATCATAAAAGTTAAATGATGTAAAGTACAACAGGCTGGAAAAATAGAGCATCATTTCCTAAAATGTTTCCTTTACTCTGTTACCAAAGCCAGAGCTTGTTTAGACAGAGCGAAAACAGAGTCTTTGGAAATCTGCATGATACTAAAATATTTCTATTTAATGTATGGAATTTAGTGTTGGCTTTGGAACCAGCTAGACTGCAAGGGAGAGGGCTCCTGGAAAGCGATGAGCGCAGTTCCCAATGCAAGAGAACAGCAACCCTGGGAAAGGTCCTGGCCACTCGTCCCATACCCTACAGTGGTCTTTTTGTTTAGGATATTTTGCTGGCTGAGGTGTTGGGAAATGAGATTCTTTTTACATACTATAAATATTTAACAGCATTAGAGCGTGTATTTTAATATTAAACAGCCAGCTTTGTAAATACTTCAGAATTAGAGATGCTGTCATGTTACGTGGAGATGGGCTGATAGGATCTAGGAGAAATACTTGGGTTTGACAGGGGAGGAAGTGGTGGAGTGAGGAGTCAGCCTCGTCCTTAACTGCTGGAGAAGGTCTCAAATAATGAAGGAAGTTGGGGCAGCTCCTGCTCTGGAGAGGCAGTTAGTTTGGATACATTTCCTGCCCCTCAGGAAATAACAGAGCGGTTCCCACCCTGCGCTCTTCAAGGAATGAAAACATTCCCAATCCTGAGAAAACACTGCAGACAAAACAGGACAATTTAGGACCCAGGGCTTAGTCAGCAAATGTCCCCAATTCGGAAGCGCAACCTATTCAGGGGGGATTATCGTTATTAGAAAGGCAAGTGGCACTTCAACGGGGGCTTAGGTGCTCTTGAGCCCTTTTAGCTCAAGTCCATGCATGACAATTCACCAGCCAGGAGAATCTAAAATATATTTTTATCATTTTTGCTTTAAAAAAAGACAAAAAATCACCACTGATCTCCTGTGACCTGCAGGCTGAGCCTCAGTGCGAGGCAGAGGCTCTGCCATTAAGCCTGCCCTACCTGAAATCTGGGAGACTGTTTTGGGGCTCTCTTTTGTTTACTGTTTCCCAGTGAATCCTGAGGTCTGATCTCCCCTGCAGTCTCCTCTACACTTTGGAGGATTGGCTGCTCTAGGCCGCCCTTCCCATCTGCCAAAGGGATAGAAAGCAAAAGTTGAGAGAAGTGGGTTAAAATGAAAAGAACAAACAACTCTGATGCCTTGGGAGAGCATCAGTACTCGTGTGGGAGGTAGCTTTTACTCCGCAGCAGCCTGCACAGTAAGTAAGAGAGGAAGCAAAGTCTCCTGTGGCTTCCCGGTTCATCTGGCAGCAGTGTAGGTGGCTGCTTTGCACTTAGCATAATGCAGGGGCAAAACTAACATTTTCTGTGTGCGTTCTGTAGCTTGTAAACATTTGCAGTGAGTAACTTGTTCAGGGGCATTACTTTCAAACAACATTACCGAGCATTCAAACAGTTGCAAGTTTAATATCCCATGATAGCTTCCTAAAATATCATAGCTTACTTTTTACCTCTAAAGTTGCCTGTAGCATTACGAGGTAATATGTTTTATATTGGTGATGTATTCGGATACATAAAATGTGGTTAAAGTGTTCAACAGAAGATAATGTCCAGTGGAGAGGTAGAATTGCAGAAACTGTGCGTACATCGCGCGGCCGCAGGCAGGTGCGTCGCGGCCTCCCGACGTTGCGGTTGGAGACGCAGCGAGTCTTCGCGCGCTGCGAGTGGACAAACTACTTTCCTCTCGATTTAAATGTCATCGGTGGTGGCTGTTGATGTTTCTGCTGGCGACACGGTGCGAGAGCCTCCGCACGCGCAGCCCTGCTTTCTGGAAGGCACCTCTGGAGCCTCCTGTCAGAGTTAGCAGCGAAAAGTGGCCTCTCCCCGTGAGCGCCGGGACCTTCTCAGCCCTGCCACAGCGGGGCTGCCCCTCTAGATTACTGTGTAGGGCCAGTGCTACCTGCTGAGCGGCAGGAAGATGGATTTGACGGGCTGGGAGGGTTTTAGGAGTCGTTTTCCTGGCTCATCGCAGCACGCTCACGTCGCTCTTCTTTCCCTCCGCCAGGGTGAATCATCTCGTGATCCCGCCGGCCTCCGTGAAAGTCTGAGACGGTGAGTGAGTGCCCCGGAGCAGCGGCCGCTGCGTGTCCCGGGGGACGCGGCAGCGGTAAACACTGGGGCTGCGGGTGGAGGGTCTCCTTGCTTCACGCTGGGGCAGAACTGGAGGCTCCCAGTTGCAGCAAGGGAGCTGCCATCCCTACGGGAGGGCCAGACTGGACACGGTTCTTCCTGCTGCAGGTTGGTGCCAGCTGGAGCCAGCTCGTGTCTTGGCTGTCAGTGCTGCTGTCCTCTCCAGCCTGGCATTAATTCTGGGTGCGCTCCCCTGCAGCCCTTTCTCTGCTCATGGAGTGAGCAGGGTTAGTCTGGCAGAGCCGCACCGCTGCACCCCATGCCCAGGCAACAATACAGCAAGACCAGGGAGAGCAGGGCACTGGTGTCCTCCGTTGCACCGAGTTTCCTCCAGGAAAACGGTGACCCCGTCTTTGAGGAGATGTAACCCCTGCCCACCCCTGTCGACTTGAAGAGCAGTAGTTATGCTGCTCTAAAGCCAGAATTCAGGCGCTCTCTCCAGGTACCTTACGTATGTAACACCAGCTGCTGCTTTACCCTTGGCCCAGCGTCTGCTCATTAGCCCACAACACTCCCAGCATCCCCCAAACTGAAGCCTTTCTGCTGGAAAATGTGCCCTGCATGTGCTCAAGTGTGCTCAAAATGTGCTCAAGCACTGGAGTCCTTGATCTGGGTGATGGATCCAAGGTGTCCACAGCGAGCCGGAGGGAGAGCCCTCCTCCCATTACCCTCCTCCTCCTCCCCAGACACTGCAGCTCATATGAGCAGCGGCAATTGCAGCGATTCAAAAACACTGCCCGGCATTTACTGTAGCCAACATTAATTAAAGCAAGTTTCTGAAGAGGACATTTCTTTCCTATAAATTAAATGCACTGAACGACTAATCATAAGCTGAGAACTTGGTAACACATTCAAGAATGGCCTTTTGGGGGAAGTGATTTAATGCAATTTCAAGTGCGGCAGATATGTTATTTCCACAGAGGGGAATATATTTTGGTCTAGGTTAAGGGTGTAACAGGCCAGCCTGTACCTTGCAGTTGTGGGGCTGGGTGTATAGTCACACATTGTTATTTAGCAGCAGCTTTTACATGAAGTTGTGTTATTTTTTTTTTTATTTTTATTTTTTAATGTCTGGGAGGAAATGTTCCTAAGACTCACCTTTTAACTGAACACGTGGTCCTGGGCACTTGTAGATTTTTCCATTTTGCTTTTTTTTTCCTCTTTTGGTCCAGTTTTACATAAGTTGAGAGAAACCAGGCCATCCATTTAGGGAATTTTTCCATAACGCAGCAGTTACTGATTTTTAAGGTCAGGGACAGCTTCCTATCTAACATGGAGCACTGAACCTCTCGCAGGAAATCCCACGGCAAGAGATTTGGGGATCTACAACCCCTAGGAAAGCTACTGGCCACGTAGATACTCTGGAGCACACAGAAAACAGAAAAAAAAAATGGAAATGGCAATTTAGGACTAGACAGATGGAGAGGGGGAAGGCAGGATCTGTGGCTGCTGCTCTTCAGACATCTTCACTCGGATTTGCATCATTTGCAAATACAGAGAGACCTTTTCTTGGTTAGGGAAATACCATTTTCCTTTCCCTGCCAATTTTTATATGATAGTTTCCATGGTAGATGTCCTGATTATATTTCATGCAGTTTCTTGGTAATTTGACACATCTCTAGGGACCTGTTTGAGTGTGGTGAGTAATCGGAAGTTGGTCACTGGAAAAGCATCTTCCTTGGGTGTCCCCCAGTGAAACAGCACATTCAGAGGGGTGCATAAAATCTGAGGGGGTGATTTTATCAGCTGGAAAACAAAAAAACAAACAAAGAAGAACAACAACAAAATCAGTGTTCTCCCTTCTCTCCCTTCCTGACTTGCTCAGGGCTACTGGCAGGTAATTAATAGAAGTGTTTCAGTTAGCACCTGAGGCTCCAACCACTGCCCCAGCACTTCTGTGGTGCTGCCAACAGCAATCTCTCTCTGGTCAACTGATGAGGGTAAAAATAGTCCAGCAGAACGTAACACTGTTGGACCCCAAGCTGTTCCAACGCTCAGCGCGAGCCCTTGTCCCTGTACCGCTGCCCCCTTGACCACCACCTTCTCTTCCCATTTGCAGCCACCAGTGAAGGAAGCCCCATGTGGAGTCCTGCTCCCGCCGCCACCGCTCTCCAGCCTGAAGCCCTTTCCTGCTGGCAACGGGCGGACCCTGCGGCTCCGCAGCACCTGGCAGGGTTGTCCAGCGCCAACCCAGCGGCGCCGCTCCACCCGCGGGATCGGGTGCCAGGAGGCGCGGGGCGGCCTGGCACGCGCTGCTCCCGCAGCATGAGGACGTCCACGGGTTCCTCAGCCGCCCCACCACGTGCTCCCCACGTGAGTGACTGTAGATTGTGAATACGGTTTTAGTTGTAGCCAGTGGAGTGCGCGTTACTCGCAGGGCAGCTTCCGTCCTACCGAGCTGCTGTTCTGCCAGCGTCCCAGCACGCGGAGACTGCATTAGTTGGGGACCTTTTCTGTACATCACCTTTTCTTTAACACTGAAGGCTCAAGTCAGATTATTTTTTTTAATTTAAACATGTCATAAGATGCTTTATCTCTACTGAAGATGTTAGATATCAGATATCTCTCTCTATATATATCTATATATATATTTAGATAAACATTTTTTTATTTAAACATTGGAAATCTGGAGCTGCCTGTGCAACCATACCAAACATAAATACGTCCACAATCTCTTCATCTCCGTGCCCTGGTATTGGGCACCATAGGAGAGATTGCAGGGGATAACAACTTCTCACCTGAGATTGAATGGGGCAGAGGAGAGAGTTTTGCTGTTTTGCTGGCGGTTATTACAGAAAAACCCAGAAAAACCTTGAACAGAAATACCTAGGGGCTCCATCCACTCAGTTCAGCCTTGCCTGGGAGGTTCACAGGTTTTTAAAATACCCAGATCTATGGGCTGAATTGCTTTACCCAGGGCCTGCTATTGTACCCCTGTCCTGCCAATGCTGATGTGCTGTGTTTACACGCAGATCACGTTGGACGTGCTGATCCTCCCTCTGTCAGTATTTTCAAAGCAGGTGGCTGATACTCTACAGGCACTGCTCCTCTGGGGACCATAGCCAGCTTTTAATGCACCCACGGCTTTAATGCACACACGTTGGCGTGTCTGTTGTAGTCACTTTTATCTTAACGAAGATGCATTTGAGATCTTTAATATGTGAAGCCAGTGTCTGAGCACCTTTAGATGCAGAGTAGGGGAGTCTGTATAGCAGCTAGTGCCATTTCACAGGAGTCTTGTTTCCTGCATGCGACCTCCGCAAGCCAAATTTACACATTGCATGATGGTTTGAGGAAGGAAGAAGAACACATGCTCTGGAGAAAGAGCCAGGCTCCCAAAACCAGGGTCTGGGTCAGTGGTCCCCACATCTAATTTCCGTTCAGGACATTTTTCTACGTAGATGCTTCCTTGCAGCTTGGTCGGCACCTCCAAGAGGTCCATATACCTCACTTGTGCTCAGTGTAACAAAATGGCCATGGCTGGGGACAGATAGGACCAGATCAGGGAAGGAAATGCCAAACGAAGCCCGGATGGGATGCAGTAAGTCAGGAAGGCGGCTGTCCTGAGAGTGGCGTGAATTTGTTCATGAGACACGGGAAGGTGCTGTTAGTAAATGTGCCGTTGCACATTAATGTGACGTGCATTGATCTACAGTGCAGGGCTGAAGCTGGTAGTGAGTAACTCCACGTACCAACAGCCTGGTCAGCACTCACGTAGCAGCTGGTCTCTGCTGAAATACATGTGTTTTTGCAGCAGCTCCTGTTTTTCCCCTGTGAAACTCCTTAGGACTCTTCTGCAAAGACTGTGCTGTGCCCTAATATCCCTGAACATCGGCTCTAAGGTTTACCTAAACAGCTAGAGCCAGAAATTATCCTCGAGCTCCTGGGTATCCTCAGGAGAACAGCAAATGCCTGCTAGAAATAATAAAGCAGGGCCAGTCCCAAACAATGCTTCACTTCCCACCTCGTGCCACTGTTTATATTGGTGGGGGAAACACTGTGGCTGCAGTCCAGCAGCCAAGCACCTGGCTTTGGAGGCCCGTGAATTTGGGAGATCCATTATGAAATTCCTTGTTAAGCTGTGGAAAAAGAAACAAAAATCAACCCAGTGATTAGTCACTTCATCTCTGAGACCAAAGGGAGATTAACCACGTTTCTAAATTGCTTTTCTGGACTTAGCAAAGCAGCATTGTGTGCGTTTCCCTTGTAACTCCACACGTACAAATCTTCTGTAGGTGGAGATGTAATCAGGCTTGGAAGCTTTTAGGCTGATTGTGGTGGTTGATCTCATGTGTAGGAGCAATGAAAAGATTTTTGGTGTAAGCATAGGAAGCATTTCTGGAATGGGAGTAAAATCTACAAATATGACCCTTTTTCTGAGTTTAGATAATACATCATCAAAGCTGAATAACAACTCCCATTAGTATTTGTATTTTTTTTCATAAAGAACAGCTATTAATGGGAAAAGATAAATTAGCTTTAAATCAAGAATCCACATATTTAGCATCCATACAACAAGTGAAGTCAGGTTCCAGCTCATCACTTAAATAGTTACTCTGCACTGATCCCTTGCACATCGTGACTGCACACGAATGTCTGAAATTCAGCGTCCATCAACAGGAACCCTGCAGGGCCACGTCCCTCCAGCCGGGAGCCCGGCAAGGTGCGAAGCGTCATCCCCTCTGCCCGCTCGGCCCCTCGGGCTGCGCCTGTCCCTGCCCTCCCTTCCCTAACGCCCCCGGTGCCACGTCCTGCCCAAGGCACAGGTTCCCCCCTCCGCCGCCCAGCGCTCGGGGCCACCGCTGCGGCCGTCCAGCTCCAAGCAGGGAGCCCGAGCGCGCTGGGCGTGCAGGAAACCCGGCAGGCAGTTACTTAGCCCGCTCTGTACCGGGTTTTCTGAAGCTTTCATTAACTCCCCCTGAGCTAGCGCTGCGTTTGCACCCGCTCCAGAAGCGATTAGGCTGCTCGTTCGTACCCAGCAAGAGGCACAGCGGGACCGGGGGCTGCAGGGAGAGGCAGCAGAACCGGCCCCGAAGCAACGAGCTGCTGCGCTGAGTGCGTGCAGGGCCCGCGGCTGCGGCACCCGCACGGCGACGCGCGGGGGACCCCGGCAGCCCTGTCTGACGGGTCTCGGGGTGACACAAGCTCTGCTAAGGAGCGGATGTGCCCGGAGAGCAGCACCCTCCCTGCAGCCTCTGTCCCAGCTGTGCGAGTTCTGCTCCGTTTGCTTTGTTTGGTAAACCAGCACTTACAATCACTTTTACTATGTGATGTATGGGAATATATAGTATGTTTTCTTGTTATACAAGGGAGGAGTATAAAATAGTTTTCTGATTTCTTTCAGAAGCAAATGGCTATTTTATTTTTTAAGAGCAACTGATTGTGAATCTCAGAGTATAAGAAAAAAAAAGAGAAATAAGCCAAATATATACCTTTATGTAAATTAAGAAATAAAAGTATTTAAAACATACTCCTCGCCTCCCTTTCCTGACCTCGCGTGTGGTTGCAGTGTGGGGCTCTGCCCGGGGAGGCTCTGAGCACCCAGTGGCGTTGCCGGCCGATGCCTCCTTGCTGGGAGCACTCAGATCCCAACAGCACCAAGATTCCAGTAATGGCCCCAAGGCCATTGCTGCCCTGCCCTGCTCCCCGGCACCCACTTCTGTGCGGCCTTTGCCGCGTCCGAATCCTCTGCTGGTGCCTCCGCAGCTGCTCGGGACGTTGGTTTGACCTAGTTGTCACCCAAGAAGCAGACACTGGACGGAGAAACAGGCACCTCATGGCCCTGCTGCTACCACCCACCTGCCTCAGCAAGGCAGCCCCAGCACCGTGTCCCGAGGAGCCGGTGGCTCTTCTCTTGCACAGAAGAGAACCGCTGCCTAAGAGCCTCTTAACCCAGGACAGTTGAAATGAAAAAGCTTCATTAAAATCAAAGCTTGCTGCATTCTTTGAAAGCCCAGAAGGTCCTGGGACAGGCGGGACATGGAATCAAGCAAAATGCAACCTTTGCACTTGCTAGAATGCACAAGTGAGCGACAGGGAATGAACTGACTCGGTAGATTAGCGACCGCTTTCTCTAAACTGCAGCCAAGCCAGCCAGTCAGGTCTGTATTTGGCTGCAGGGTAACTTGCAGTTTTCTCTGCCCCTTCTCCCTCTTAGAGCAGCAGTTCAAACACTGGAGGCCCAACATGCGCAGAGCTTCAGCACGAACCCAGAGGGAGTTAGAGTAAATGCGAGCCTGGAAGGCGGCAGCTGGGGCTGCCCAGTTGCAATTCCTGTGTCAGAAGGAGTGAGCGGCAGGACCAGGCCACACACTGTGCCTGTCCCCGTGAGGATAGTGACGCGCTGGGAGCCCCTCAGCCAGACTCAGCAGCCAAGCGGTACCTGCAGCAGCAGCTCCTGCAGGTCCCTCCTTTGTGGCCGAGGTGCCTGGAGCCGCCTCTCCACTCCACTTGCTCCAGCAGGCAGGTCAGCCCCGCTCACTGCTGCATGTGGGCTGGCAGCAACACAGCTGCAACTGCATCTCTGGGTGAGCAAATGGTATGGAGCACGACTGGTCCTGAGACCACTGAGGGGGAAACTCCCCAAGGCTTCAGCTCTTGGTGTGATCCACCAGTCCCTGCTGTGTCCGTCACCTGCCAGGCCCGTGAACAGGTTTGCGATCCCACAGCACAGTGGGATGGTATCATCTGAGCCCCGCGTGCGCCTGGTGGCGGGAGCACCAAGCTCGGCTCCTGCTGCGGGGTCAGCCAGACAAGGTGGGCAGTGCAAGCTCGTGCGGCCCATTCCTCGTGCGCTCGCCCTGCCTCCCAGCTCGCTACATCCACATACAGCTTCTCCTCCAGATTTGCAGGTGAGGGTCCTGCACCTGGGGAGGAATAACCCCAGTACAGGTTAGGGGTTGACCTGCTGGAAAGCAGCTCTGTGGAGAGGGATTTGGGAGTCCTGACTGACACCAAGTTCCCCATGAGGCAGCAATGTGCCCTCGTGGCCAAGAAGGCCATTGGGCTCCTGGCTGCATCAGGAGTGTTGCCAGCAGGTCAGGGAGGGGGATCCTGCCCCTCTGCTCAGCTCTGGGGAGGCACCTGGAGTATTGGGGACAGTTCTGGGCTCCCCAGTGCAAGAAGGACGTTGAGCTTCCAGAGGGGGTCCAGTGTAGGGCCATGAAGATGAAGGGACTGGAGTATCTATCGTTATGAGAAAAGACTAAGAAGTGAGCTGGGGCTGCTTAGTCTGGAGAAAAGAAGGCTGAGAGGAGATTTATCAACATGTTCAAGTATCTGAGGGGTGACTGCAGGGAGGATGGGGCCAGGCTCTTCTCAGTGGTGGCTGGTGACAGGACAAGGGGTAACGGGTGCAAGTTGAAACAGAGGCAGTTCCATCTCCACGTGAGGAAGAACTTCTGTGCTGTGAGGGTGCCCGAGCCCTGGCACAGGCTGCCCAGAGAGGCTGTGGAGGCTCCTGCTCTGGAGATCTTCAAAGCCACCTGGATGCCACCCTGTGCCCTGCTCTGGGTGTCCCTGCTGGAGCAGGGGTTAGACTGGGTGGTCTCTAGAGGTCCCTGCCAACCTCAGCCATTCTGGGATTCTGTGATCTCTTCTTGCAGGCATAGAAAAAAAAGGGGAAAATCATTTTATTAATGGTCAAGTTAATAAAGCCCTGGAAAGAAAGCTCTGGCAGGACGAGCCAGGCCCATGGCTTGTGTGGGTAAAGGAACATCGCTTTTTGCAGGCCGAGAGGCCTTGGCCCCGGCTCCCCTTTGCCGCTGCCTGTGGGAGGCCGTTTGGGGCGCTCTTGAAGGGAGTCCAGCGCCGCCCGGCCGCCCCTCCTCACACAGGAGGGATGTGGGGCCCCTGCACCGCAGGCGGCCAATGCAACCAAGGGGAGTGAGAGGAAGGACGGTCCCCACTGACCCCGGGGCAGAGGCACCAGCCCTCTCCGGCTGCCCATGGCCGGAGTTCTGGGGAAGCGCAGCAAGACCTGGACACCCGACACACACGAACCTGCTCCTGGCGCTCACCGATGGCACCAGCATTTGGAAGCGCCTCGAGAGGCAAGTGCTGCATTTCCAAGCAGTCACTTCCTGGGCTGCGGCTCTCGCGTGGCAGTGCAGAGCCCACGGGCCTGGCAGACAAACAACCCGACTGACCAGCTCGTTTGTTTCATGGGAGTTCATGGTGATGCCTCAGTAGCCCAAACGCAACACATTTAAGCCCAGACTGAGCACATGCAGAACCCTTTCGACCCCCACGTGTTTGAGGGGGTTGACAACCCCCTGTCCCGCACTGCTGGGTCCGGCCAGGAGTGAAATGTCCTCGCAGGGGTCATGTCTGAGCCAGCCCCAGGGCCTGACTCCCCCAGTCAGCAGTGCCCAAACACCCAGCACTGCTCCCCAGGGGACCAGGAGCCATCGAGGCTGCCAGAGCCCCAAGTTCTGCCCCAGGAAAAGCAAAAATAGGAGCCCCTGAGCACAGAGTAAGCAGCTGCCAGAGCCTGCAGGGGATCCGACCTTCAGCTCTCCCTGCCCTTATCTGACCACAGAGAAAAGACAGTCCTGCCACTTTAGAGCTCGGTGTTATGGAAGGTTTATTAAAATTCAAGGAGGATGTAAAAAATATAGTTATATAGGTATTAAAACAGTCCTCTAAGCCACACTGGCCATGCGAGGCCTGGGTGAGTCCATGGAGTTTATTCCTGCAGCACTGGAGCCTTTTTCACTTTCCTTTTCTTCTTGGCTTTGCCCTGTTTCTGTTGGCTCACCTGGCTGACATTCCCTTTGGCTTTCTTTGCAGCTGGAACCTGCTCAGCTTCATTCCCTGCATCCCCTTTCCTTTTTCTGTTCCTCCTCTTCCTCTTTTTCTTGTCGGTCGCAGCATCTCCTCCATTAACAGCTCCTTCCCCGCTGCCAGGCAATTTGTGTTTCTTGTGTTTCCTGCTATTCTTCTCCTCGAGGGTGTCTGTTCCCTCAGACTCTTCCTCTGGGGCTGCTGCGGCTCCGTCTCCTGCAGCTCCGGGTGTTTCCCCGTTCTCCTGGACTCGCTTCTTGCGGTTCTTGCGCTTCTTGCTCTCTGGCAGGAAGCCCTTCCGCTTCCTCTTGAGGGACTCCGCTCCCTGCGCCGCCTTATTGGCCACGGCCGTCTTCTCCTTCTTGGGTTTCCTGCAGAATGAACACCGAAAGTCAAGAGCAGCTCTGGTTATGGATGGAGCACAGGTCTGTGCTGCAGGCAGGTGCAAGCAGCAGGCACAGGCACCCCCGCAAGGACAGGCGCCACCCTCAGCCGTGGTCCTTGCTCCGCACGTGGAGCCAGGATGCGAGCAGGAACCACGGCCTGAGAAAGAGCCCCCCTTCCACAGACGGGGTAACTCTGCGTTTCCTGCTCTCTCCAGCCTCGTGTTTGCAGAAGCAGCTCAGGGTGCTGTTAGGAGCCAAGTGGCACCAGAAATCCCTCTGGCACCGTCGGTGGCTCTTACACCAAGCCCCTGCTCAGCCCCTGGCAGCAGGAGCTCCACGCTCGAGTGAAGAGCCCTGCTGAGCAGGTCACAGAGCAGCCACTTCTTACAGCCTCTTCTCACAAGGACGAACCCATATCACATAAGCACCCGAAATAAGTCCCAGCCTGAGCTCAGCACCCTGATTCCTTCCTCCTCCTTCCCCACATCCACAAAGACGAGTAGAACCAGCACCTGCCCCTGCAGGCAGGGCAGGGGGCGGAACGCCTCGAGCACCTACGTGTGATTCAGCCAGCGCATAACGTTCCAGTAGAGAGAGTCGAGGCGAGCGGACGTGCCAAAGCCTTCCTGCTGCTGCAGGGCCACCAGCGCTCTGTCCACCTCCAGCAGCTCCACACGCAGCTTCTGCGAGAAGCAAGGGAAAACACCATCAGCATAGAGAGGAAAGGCAGAGTGGGCACTCACAGCAGCAAGGCACAGGGTGCCCTTAGAATAAAACGATGCCAGGAACACCCAGGCCTGCCCAGCTCCTCCATGCTGCCACCCTGAGCAACATTTAATTTGGGGGGGAAAAAAAGTGAGTCCCACATGCCACCAATTACAGCTCCTTGCAGACTGGGCCCCTAGCATGGGAGCTCAGGGAGCCAGAACTGCACCAGCATCAAAGGCGCTTTGGTCCTTTCTCCTTCCCAGCTTGGGAGGGAGGAGACCAGGACTAGATATCCATCTGAAACATCAGCTTTCAGCCTGGTTTCTAAGGGCGCAGACACGCGGCCGCACTAAAGCAGCCAGAAGGTTACTAAGTTCCTACAGAAGCCATGAAAATAACCTCTCTCCTCCATCCGCTCTGCTATTAGGTCTTCCCAAAGCAGCAGGCTCAGCTCCTCAGGAGGAGACCGGCCTCCACTCACCTGCTGGGTCACGGTTTTGAGGAGGAGGTTCAAGAGCTCCAAGTTCCTGGCGACTTTCTCCTTCGCAGCCTTCACCCGAAACTGGTCGGCCCCTTTCAAGCTCTGCAAGTCAGAGAGGGAGGTGGAGGAGGAGCATGTGTTAAATGAGGAAGCGAATCCCTCTCCTCGGGGATGAGCGGAAAATGAGCCATTAGCGGGATTAATGTGTCACCAAATAACTGTGACCAATAACCAAAATCCAGCAAACTCTGGAAAGGCTCAGGAGAGCAGGTGGGGGAAGTGCTGTTGCCCAAGTTAATTAAAAATCAAGAGGACAAAGTAAGAGCAAGGCCCAGCCCTGCTGCCATCCCTAGTTTCTAAGCCAAAGCTCAACTGGGAGCACAGTGCTGCCTCCTCCAAGAGGGGGAAAGGCAAAATCCCTACCATGGAAAAGCCAGGAGACACAAGACGGCCTCATCTGAGGGACCTCATTTGCAGAAGCTGGGATTTGTACCCAGCACTATCACAAAAATCCATTACCGCTTGGGAATCCCAGTGGGAAGCACTAGAAGAGGCCTTGTCATTCAAGCTTAAATTCACTGCAAAGGACCAGGGGAGGAAAATTTCATCCTTCCTCTTTATGCTGCAGGGTTTCTGAGGCGCCGAAAGGGCTGGCTAAGAGGCATTTCACTCCAGAGAGCGCTCAGGCAGACGTCAGGGTTATTTGCTAGTGCAAAAGGGCAGAAAATAGCCCCGAAAGGCAGCAGGATGCAAGACGTGGCCCGGCCGCTCTGCTGCTGGTTCCTGGTCCCTGCAGTCCTGCCTGTGCTGGACCTTCCCTCCTCGTTACGTTTTGGACGTGGTCGCGAGCGCGGTGCGAAACGCAGCTCCAGCCCGTCCCAGGCTCCGGTGCCTCCGCACGTCCAGCGAGACCAATTCCCTCCTGGAAGCTGCTCCAGTTCCTCAAACTCGCCAGCCCTGTGGCAGGCAGCATCCCCCCGGCCTGTACAGGATTTCACATATTCTTTTTTTTTTTTTTTTTGACATAATAAACCAAACAAACCCTGTATTAGAAAGTCACCATGATCTGCTGGCTGCAATTTATGTTGCAACTTCATCTGACTATCAATAACTTGCTAATTACTCCCTCTCCACAGACGGAAGCGCCACAGCTCCGCTCCGGAGCTGTCATTACCCAGCAAGGTCACACGATTCAGGAGCTCTGAAGTCTCCGAGGTAAAAGGAGGAACAAATATTCAGATGGGGGATTAAAAATGTGCACACGCAGGGTACATCCTCCTGTGGGCCATGCACACTCCATCTATTACACTTACCACAGTAAATAATAATAATAATAATAATCAGCAAATCAATTATGAAAACCAGGCTGATTTGCATAAACATTTTCTTTGCAATGTTAAAAAAAAAAAAAACCCACACACCAGGCTGACAGCCGCTCTTTGTATTTCAAGCAGCTTTCAGAGATGCTGTTTACACTCTGGTCGCTGCGTGCAGGTTCACAGCGAAGACGATGCAGACTGGCAGCTCTCGAGGACGCAAAGTGGAGGATGCAGGGCAAGAGCCACGGGGAAGACAACTATCATTTGATCTTTCTAATATACAAATATTTTGGAGTTAAAAAGTGTTAAAAATAAATCACATTCTCTTCTCCCCATGCAGGAGGCACCCATTTAAAAGGCGCATGTCAGAGGATGTATTTTCCTGCTGACATACCCTCGCCTCAGATCGCCCCGGTGTTTGCTAGTGTTTGAAGCGAATCCTACCGAAGTCAGCAGGAAAGCCCCATAGCTCGGAGCAGCCCTGAAGGGTTGCTTTCAGCTTCTCCTCATGGTCCACAAGCTGCTCCCTGGCATTTGGGAACCTGGAATGCACATCCACGTTGGTGGCCAGAGCTAATTCACGCAGAACAGCCCAACCAAAATGGCAGCTCGCGCGTCTGTAGACTCCATCGGTCCAGCAACACCATCAGTGCAGGAAAATGAAGCATCTAAATTCAAGGAGGTGCTTTTCAGGAGCCTGGAAACACCAGCATGAGCACTGCTTGCCAGAGGCAATGCAGCAGGATGGGGGTGCTGTGCAGACAAATAACCCTGCACCAAAATGCATCCTTGTAAACGACTCCCAAAGACCAGGAAGGGACAAGGAAGGAGGTGCAGACACGTGGAGAAGCAGCAAGGCAGCAGCAAGTAGTTAATTCCCATAGGATACACCACTTCTCTGGTCCAAAGCTGCATGGCTTTGCTCTAAGGAAGCGGGATCCAAATGAAGTTTTACCTTCTGTCTCTTGATATATTCTTTTCTCCTTCAGAAAATATCAGAAATTCCAAACTCCCATGGCTCAGCATCTGTGCTATAGTCGAGATGCTCAGAGCTCCTCAGCAGCCTGAGCCCAATTCCTGCTCACGCAGGGGAGCATCTGCAGGGCACCTGCCAGCCCACGACATCCATACAGACACGCTGCGCTCTGGCTACACGCAGAAAGCCGATTTTCAGCTGCCTTTAGGAAGGAAATCCCAAGGTTCCTCAACGGGACCAGGGTCCAAACCTCATGAGCACCTTTCCCAAGTATTTCCAATAAATTCTTGTGGCAGAAGCTATTCCCCGCCTGGTGCGGGGCTGCGAAGCTGACAGCTCCGGCCTGCACTGCAGCACAGCTCCCTGCGAGACGCAGTCAGCTCTGCCCCCAATTGTGCAGGTCAATCATTTCACAGACCTACTGCAATTTCGTTCGGAGAACATCAAGTATACGGTGACAAAAATAAAGCAGGAGCGATTATGTAACAGATGGCGAGCTGAAACCCATGGCAAACACGGCTCAGAAAGAAAAATAGTATTTCAGTGATCTGCAGCATCCTGAGAGAGCCCCAAACACTGATTAACTTGCCGAAGACTTACCCAAGGTTGGCAAGGATCCCCGTTTTGCACAGCAAACGGAGGCACCCAGCAGTGCTTTTCCTTCCAGCGCTGCTACCAGCCAGGGCTGGAAAGTTAAGTGACAACCCAGAAGAACTCGTCCAACCGCCTGCTCCGTGGTGTTCTGCCCTGGGCTGTTTGCAAAGGTACCAGCCCTTCTTTCCCTGCCCTTTAAACACGAGTGAGGAGCTAGAAGTCCAATAACCCAATCGCTTCCCACTAAAGGCAGGCAGCACATGGAGTGTGTTCCACAGCCCCACTTGCACCCTGGGCCGATTATATTATTTTCATGCCGTTTCTGGCAGCTGCTCGGCTGCCTCAGGACCAGCCCGTCCCACCTCACACTGAATCGCAGCCGGGTGAGACCCGTGAGCGGTTCCTGTAAGGCTGGGCCGTCCGCGGATCCAGGCAGGGCCTTTTCCAAAACGAAAAGGAAACAGAGCGGCAGTTTCCACAGCTCCCATCTCATCCCAAGCCAACGGCCCCGTGCTCCCTGCCTCCCCTGTGCTCCTGGCTGCCCGAGACGGTTCTGGCCGGTCAGGCCGGACACGCGTCACCTCCAGAGGCCTCTGGCTGTTTCTGGGCCTGGAGCTCCCCAGTCAGAAGTCTCCCGCTTCTGGGATTTCCACATGAAGACCAGCACACCCCCAGTATCTTATCCTTCAATACTTGCATTTCTAATTCCTGGGTCAATATACAGGTTACCCAACTACTGCAGCATCAAACCTTCTCCATCTCTTGCTGCATTCCTGAGCATTCCTTCATCTTCGCAGCGTCCACAGGGAATACCTGCTGGAGACCAGGAGCTGCTCCGTGGTGACAGTGTCAGACAGGGAGGACCGGTAGGTAACTGCAGCTGAAAGGGGCTGTTAACCACACCGCTCGCTGCCTCGGATTCACAGCTCCGAGTCCAAGACCTCGCAGAAATCTCCATAGAGCAGCAGGTGGGACCTGCCCGCCCAGAGGCAAAGCCAACACGTGGCTGTGGGGGATTGGCGACCGGCTCCGCCGCCGCTCTGGAGTGCGGCGCTCCGGCCACGCAGCCCTATCTCCACCCTCCGCCTGCTCCCGCACAGCAAACACGATGCTCACGGATAACCGTGTGGGTTCCGGCTCCATCCCATTCCACCCGCCACAGGGCCTGACCCCGGCACAGCCCGAGGCAGCAGCGAGCTCTCAACTCCAGCAGCTCCGCGAGATTCCCGCCCATCCGAACGTCTGCCAAGATCCCCCTCGAGGTGGCGACCGGTCTCACACGCTCCTTGCCGCAGCCAGGACCCAGCCGGCCCTTTGGCATGGTTGGGCCTCCCTCCCAGAGAGGATGGCACTCACAGGGGTCCCCACGAGCAGTTGTGGGGCCCCAGCAGCACCTGCCCTCCCCGATGCCAAAGCTCAGGAGTTCCCATGTCAACATCCAGGCAGGACGAGGGGTTTGGAAAGGACTCGGCCTCTGGCTCCACTTTAGAGACTAATCACCAACCAAAGACCAACCAAATGAGGTATTTTCGGATTCTGGATGCTTATGGCTCTTGTTACTACCCCATGTAAGCACCTTCGCTTCACCTGTAATTGCTCTACGGAGGTAACACACGTGAGTCATGCAGGCTGTGACAGCAGGAGCCAACCCCAAGCTTCTTTCAAAGCCCAACAAGCCACCTCCAAGCAATTCCTTTCAAGACGAGGTTCACTACACAGCGGAACAAGCCAGGCTTGAATCTAGGGCCAAATAATGGAATACAAAGGGAGAGGAGGGAAGAGCATCAATTTCCTACCAGTCTCCATGTAGCCGCCAAGGGAGGTCCAGCTACCAACTCCATGTGCCGCCTCGTGTCTGCAGGGACACGTTCTCCCACCAGCCACCCAAACAGCAGCTGCTCCCAGGAGCTCGCAAGAGGAATAAAACCACTCAAAATCCCTTCCTGCTCTGTTCTCCTTCGCTGAATTTTCTACAGACTGAAAGTCCAAATGTTTGAATCTTATTTCCTTGTGTCTCTGCAGGAAGCGCAGAGACAGGACCAGCAGCCCAGGTCCACCCTGAAGCAGGGAGTGAGAAAGAGGTTCTGCCCCAAGCACACACCTTGCCATGGGGATGAGGCCAGAGACGCCGGATGAGGCATCACTGTGAAACCCGGACACGGGTTGCTCAGTCTGGAAAAACCCCGAACCAGTAGAAATGGGTCATCAAAATGCTCAGTTGGGAAGGAAACCACTAAACTCCCGCTTTGTCCCCAGCCATGATGGAGAGAGGGGGGCAAGGGACTAAGCAGACCCATATGCTGAAGGGTAAAACCAAAGGGCATTTTTGCAGTGTTTATTTTGGCTGTTATTAGAGGGAGGAGTCCAAAAACTGAGAAGCTGTTCTCACAGTAAATGTCAATGCTTTCCCAAGTTTAAAGATCTGAGATCTGATCATTTTTTTTCTCTATAGACCATAAAAAATGCAGCAGGGTAAAACCATAGAGGACAGATGAGGGAACAGAGGGGAATGAATTCTCCACAGAGACATCCAGTGTTCTGAAAGCAAGTCAAAGATATCAGCTGAATAACTGCTGGCCTCATTTTACAACCTAAGAGGCTGAGAAAGGGCAATGAATTAAGAATTTATAAGAATGGACAGATAACAGATCAGGCAATCTTAAACAAAAAAAAAAGTGTTTTTTTTTTTTTTTTTTTTTTACAGATTTGATGAAGTCACTGTTAATAATTTACCTCCGTACAAATTAATACACTGATAGTCAAATGTGATGTCCTTCAGAAAAGAAGGGCATGCCTATACTGGAAGGCTACAGGGTATTACTCCTCCCATATGCTCAGTGGCTCCATTTAGTTAATCTCAGCCTCTTGCTGATCACCACAACCTCCACAAGACCCTCAACCACCACACAATAAACCTTTAGGGAGTGTGCTGTAGCTTTTGGACTATGCAAGTCCTGAAAAAGAGGTCTTGGGTGACCTACACCACCCTTTATACAAATCATATAACATTAGGTCTTCCAATGTCACTCTACATTGATACCTTTCTACTCAAAAATGTGATCCCACCTAGTCCCAGGCATGAGGCATCACATACGTCTCGTTAGGATTAGGTGCGTATTTATCTGAGCATCTCCAGTATCGGCAACTGGAAGCACCTCGGTCTTGCACTCGCTTGGTCAAAAATGAGATTTTGTTGTGAGCGCTTTGACATTCCAGGATTTGGCCATCCCATTCCAGTTTTAAAGCCGCCAACTCAAGCACTGCCTGCTCTTCCCCTCCCTCATGCAGGATACAACACCGACAAAAAGGGGAAGGAAAACAAAAAAAGAAGTCGGGCCTTTCCTATTATGTGCTTGCTGCAGAAGTCAGACAAAGGAAACCCTCCGGAAACCGCCCGTCACAGACCACGGAGAGCAGTTTTACCAGCACTTTGTTCCGAGCTCTGCCTTGTTTTGAAATTGCTCAATCACTAAAATACACTTTTTCTGGAATATTTCTCAAAATCCTTTTCACTTCTCTCTGACTCTTAGATCATAACTGCAAGTTTCAGCATGAGTCAGAGGAGCTACACACGTGTGTTGGTCCAGAGGGCAAACAAGTGCCTGGGAAAGGTAGTGAAAACATGTATTCACACTGGAGCTTCCTGCCCCAAATCTGTCAGTGAGTTACGGAAAATCTGGCGTGCCTTTGGCATGCCAAAGCCAAGACAGCAGGAATAAAAGATACCAGACCGAAAACAGAAGCATACCTGGCAAGGTGGAGAAAACCCAAAAGATGCCCACAAAGAGAACCAGGAAAGAAAAAGACCTCTTAGCTCTGCTGAGCTGAAAGGCCAAAGGCAGAGGAGCTTGCTAAGGGCACAGAAATGTTGTGTTTGAGCCCTGGTGACAGCCCTACGATGATACTAGCCAAAATCTGGGGATGGACTGGGTGAGACAGGGAATCTGTATCTCCCAGGTTCCGCTCCTAGCCTCACTGCAAGTTCTAAGCAGTCCACTTGAACCCAGAGTAGCAGCATCCTCCAGAGATAACATGGGGATGGAGAGCACGATCCAGCACGCTGGGCTGTTCAGAAGCCGAGTTGGGAAACAGACTGTCCTAGCAGAAAGAGGGTCTCTGGCCCGAACCAGGAGACCGAAGTTTGATTTCTGCTTCAGCTCCCAGCCAAGTGTGTCATCCACCAAAACAGGGAGAGCAACTGTAGCAAACCAAACACATTAGCTCTTCGGTTTCTGCAAAATACTTTCTTCATGACATCTACAAGTCACTGGTTGGAATTTCCTTTGTGAAGCACTTCAAGACCTACTGATAAAAGAACAAAGCGCAAGAGGAGGGAGTTTCTGCCAGATGCTCTCACGTCTATGTCATTCACAACGCAAAGCAACACTATTTGCTTATGCCATGAACACGACTCAGTTGTTGAGACTCCCAACATTAGAATAAAAGTGAGCTGCATAAAGGCTCTGCTTTTTGAAAAGGAACCTATTTTGGTTACTTTGGGAAGTCAAAATAATGCCAGAGCTATCACTCTACTCTCTCACCTTTGCCTGCTGCCCAGTAATAACAGACTCAGAGTAACCCCAGGGCCCGTGGATGGGGTTTTTATCCTAGTGACCCAGAAGAACAAGCCCAGAGCACCAAGTGCAGCAGGGCTCTTCCAAGAACAAACCCACTCCGAAGCACCTGCCAGGATTCCAACTTACCCTGACCAAAAGGGATGGCAAGCACAAATCCCTCATGACTGGGATATATATTTTATAAACAAGCTTAAACATCTCAGGAACAAATAAGGTCAAGCTGGCTTATACAAGCAGAAGAGCCATCGCCCGCAGCAGCCAGAGCTGCTATTCGAGGGAGCTGTCTCTTCCTTTAAAGCTCCCAGTCACTGATGCTCTTTCATCTGCCTCTTAGTTTTACGGTAATGATTCAGTGATATCCAAGACTGCACTTTTCTCAGATTACTTCTTTCCCAAGTCCAGCACATATCATGGCCTAAAACCATCCCAGGCTCCCTGCTCATCACCAAGGGATCTGCAGGTAGGGAAATCAATCGCTGAGACGAGATGAGAAAAGAGGTATCAGGAGAGAGCATCCCCCCTCTTGCCCAGCCTCCTGCTTGCAGTGGCAAACCTCTGCTCGGAGAGGACAGCTGGGAAGGACTTGGACTTTCCAGGCTTTTTTCATACTTCTCTGGGTCAAAAGAGGTACAAAATTCTGCAAATAGATATATCCACCTACAGAACACTCTAAAAACACTGTAGCAGGGCTTTTTGAGGGCGACCAAAAAAGAAAAGTACCACCCAAAGGCATTGCCCGTTAATAGTATTCGAGAGCCAGCTGCTGGCAGGGTACCTTGAACACCTGAATAAACTGCCAGGAATTTTTCTTGAAACAGAGATGACCACAGAAATGAGAAGCGCAACGGAAGCCTCGGGAGAAAAGCTCATTAAAATGTTGGATGAGCTACAAGATGCTCAACTTTCCCTGACAAGGGCCATGTAAAGGCGCTGCAAATGGCTGTGGTTTCCCCGTGAATCACACCGACTCCTGCAGGTATCCAGCTGCCGGGGAGAACCCGGGGATGACGGGGGTGGAGGAGTGGCAGCCTTCATGTAGCTGGAAAATAAGATCACACCTAACTCCACCTATTGGGCTTCTGATGCAATCCTGAAATAAAACCTATTTAATGAAACCCGGGATTACCTGCTTCCTCAGGAATTATAAACACTACCTCTGAATTCCTTGCATTAAATTTGCCTAGATTTTGTTCCTACTAAACAAAGGAAAACAGAGCTAATCGGTCTGTTGCAATATACCAAATTATAGAATGGCCTAAATTACCATGTAACTGGCATTTAAAAAAATAAGAAGGAAAGCTACATTTAGAAAGGGCAATACTACAGTTACATAGGAAAACCAAGACTGGAAACTCCCATGTCATCAAGTTTGAAGCTCTGATGTGTCACCACATCATAACATTAGTTTGGCTCCCCCCATGTCAATCCACACAAGTATAATTGGATGGGTTTTGCTCCATCAGACTCCTGTCCACAGCTCCTACAAAACAGCTTCACCCAAAAGCTGTCTTTGGGTACAATTCTATTTGCAACTGCATCAGAAGCCCTGCAATCTCTACATCATTTTTTTTCCTGTATGAATTATTTCCCAATGTATTTTAAGGTTTCCTTGCTAAACAATATTAGCAAAAGTCTGGTTCAGAAAGCCGGCAATGCACCAGGAAGCTGAACTCTAGACCTCCTCCAGACCTCAGCACTCTTTGACCCAGGGGTTTATCCACGTACAGAATTTCTATTACACTTTGTAAAATTAAGGCGATATTCACGATATCTTCCAGTTCAAAATTTGTTTTAGAAAGCCACCTAAAAGAGACCTGTGCAGGTCTATTCCCTAAATCTGAGGTTCTGTCTCTTGGGGCCATACGCAGCACTGCAGAGCTGTTCCAAGCACATTTCTGACACGCTGGATAAATACACCCGAAATCCTGGTGGGAGACCCGGGGCAGGGGGGCACAACCCTGCTCACACCCGTTGGGCACCTGCACCCGTTAGGTGCCACCCACAGAGCCGTTACCTTTGTCACTTGGCGGATGCTCTCGCCGATCAGGGCCTCCCACTCGTCCTCCGTCAGGGAGAGCTTCAGCTCACGAAGCGGCAAAACCTTCTGGAGAAGCAAACAAGCCAGGGCCTGGAAGAGAAAGGTGCGAGAGGAGGTGAAGGAACATGTTAAAAGGGCCAAAGAGGAGGAAAGGGATCGTCCTGCCTCCACATTCAGCTGTTACTATCTCAAATGTGGGTCAGTAGCTGGTTTGAGTGCATCACCTCCAGGCTGCAGGAGTCTTCAGCTGCTTCTTACAGCGCCCTGACAATGCAGTTGGCACAAATAAACAAAACGCTTCATTTCAGATGGAACCTAGATGAAAATTGCTGCTCAGAGCGGCGCTCAGCCTTGCCCTGGAGTCAAACTTCATTAAATCTATACGTTAGCGGAGCAATGAAAAGAGTGGCCACTGGAAAGCCAGCAGTAATCTGCAGTCTCCTCACATGTCCTTCTCTCTCCCAGATTTCCTGTGTTAAGGCTTTCTTAGGGACAAGGAAAATGCAGCAATGCACAAAAGCAAGTTATAGAAAATCATGAGAATACAGTAGTAAGGATTAGCACATACAGTTTAATGGATTTAAAGGGAACATTTTCTTAACAGCACAGAGTCAGCAAGCAAATTCTACCCACCTACAAAGACAAATTGCTGCCTCCAGCTGCCATCACACAGGCCTAAATTGAATACAGCTATAAATACCAAAAATCATTGGGAATTATATCAGGAATTAATCTCGCCCGGAGAAAGCAAAGACTGCCCCCTTCTAACCACGCGCTGCAACTGAACCTACCCTAGAGACAGCAACTGAGCAGGGTTTGGCAAGCTCTTCACTGAAGATACCAGTGAGTGTCTTCAGGATCTGAAAGTCTAAGAGGCCTCAAGGAAAAAAATCAGCATGGCAATACCCATCCTGGACTCCACGTACCCCCAGGGCGAAGCAAAGCAACCCAGAAAATCTATTATTTATTACAAAACCTATTATTTATCAGGAGGCTTGAAACTATTTATTGAAGAATTCAAAGAGGAGGCAAGTGAAGAATCCCTCCATTTCCCAAGAGCAGCAAGACCTTCCAAAGCTACCGGCAGTCAGGTACAGCACATCAAAAACTCGACAGGGGCTGTGTTTCCCATTCTACATCTACTTTGGGTTTCTGTGACTGAGGGTCAGGGATTTTGCACAGCCCAGGTGTCCCACAGGCACCAAATACAGCCTTTTTTGACTGAAACACGGGCCTGTGCGAGCTCACTTTCAGTTTCCATTGCAGCACAGCATCGTTGCAGTACAGCCCAGGAAGAGAATTACACCTATAGAACAACCCTTCGTTCAACCATAGCAATTCTGGTGCCGAAGTTAGGGCACGGCTGCACACAGGAGCCAAACGCAGTGGAGAGTCACTCCTCTGCAATTCCAAAGAGTGTGCGACCTTTGGAGGAAATGAAAGGCCATAATTCATCCGGAAAGGCTCAGGAAGGGTCACAAACCTCAAGGCACCGTCTCTTTGGCAATTATACAAGACATTCATGCTGCGTATGGGAGCAAAGGGTCCTTCTAAGCCACCCTGGAGGTATCTCAGGACAGCAGCTTTGCTCAAGGCGCTCCCGGAGGGCTAGAGGCAGCAGCGACCACAGTTTGCACAGGAATCACACCAGTGAGCACTGCAAATCCATGGAAAAAGAGCAGATGAAAGAAATCAAAGCCGTCCACAGAAACAAGGCGCTCTGGGCACCTGAGGCTCAAATGCTGGACTGGCAGAAGAGACCCTGAAATGGGCTTAGGCCTCAGGAAGCATCAAGCATGAACCTGATTTAAATGATAATAGAAAATCCCTCTGTGTGTAATAAATTGGGCAGTCCAAATCCCCCGTGCCTGAGGATCCTGGCTGCTGCTATCACTTTTTAGCAATTTTGTCACACTCATATGGCTTTCAGGTCTCCAGCTCATATTGGACTCAAGCAAAGAGAAAATAAGTTTTGTTTCATGTAATTAAAACATTGCTATTGCTGTAATCAAAGTGCTTCTGTGTTTCCTGATTGCTTTTTTACTTAATGAGAATTTAGCACCAAGTGTAAATCCCTTCTCTCACTTGAAAGTACAAAAATAAAATAAAAGGTTTGTTTGTTCACTGGAATCAAATTCGCCTTAAGAACAGCTCAGCCAGACAACAAACGTGACGCTAATAATTCCAATTTCCTCAGTGCCCAGCACCCAGGGTGTGCTGCAGCGCAAGGTTATCGTATTTATCACACAGTCGGCGACTCTTCCGTTCTGGAGCTAATAATTAACACGTAGCTCTTGTACAGCCTATTTTTCCAGAGCAAACTGTATAGTTAACTCCTTTGGCAAACGGGGAAAATTAAATCATGGGGAGAAGAACTGAAATGAATCAGTCAGAAAGATCGGGGAAAGGAACTAAATCCAAATTAAAACATTGTTCTTCAGTCCACAGACCCTCATCTCCTCTTGACTTTGGGAGCTGCCAGGACCCCCCTGTTCCCAGGGACCCCATGGCAGATTCTCTGCCTTTGCTCAGCGCCAAATGGCTCCTTGATTTTAGCTAAAAAAAAGACTACAAAATAGTACAGCAACAAATAAAAGTGGAGTCTGCCCAAACATGGAGTTACACACATACACTCCCACACACACCGTGTTCTCCTGCCGGCTGTTTCTTCCTTTCTCACCTACAGCGATTACACCAAATGCTGCTCAGTGGAAATGGTCAAGATTTCTTTCCAAAAGAGTAACGGGGCTGGGAGGTGCCAGTAATCCCCAGCTGGGCTCACCCAGGGATGGAGGAGCTTAGCGAGCCGGATACACATCCCATCTCCGCCCGTCTCCGTAAAGGGCAAGACGTACGGCCTGACTATTTAAGAAGCAAGCAATGGATTAACCCGTGCCACTTCGGCCCCTGTTTTCTTTTATTGAAAGCAAATATCTCGTGCCGGCTGCCGCGGGGCCAGAGCGGCGGCTCTCCGAGGCCCCGCGCAAACACCGAGGTGTCTCTCAACCACAGCCACTACGAGCGAGAAAAGCCCAAACCAAACAAGCCTTTGCAATGATGTTGGGATTTATGCTTGCGGTGTTCAAGAGCTGGAGGCATGACCTAAATTCGGGGCTGGTTTTCAAAGGAAAGCACGCTGCTACTAGGAGGTGCTTCTTTCTGATGCAGAGAGAAACGCTTTTGTTTTGAGTCCTGAGTGTTTTGTGAGACGAGCTGCAAGAGAAGCGGGGGAAAAAGGATGCCACACTAATGCACTCCCCTCGGGGAGGCCGTCAGCAGTCACCCAGCGTGACCAGCAGAGCAGCAAGAACCCGAGGACGCGGCCCCGCACGGCACCGCAGACTCAACTCGGGATTGTCACCCAGCTACTTTGCCCGATGATCCCAAAGCAGCTGGGGACTAGGAGAGCACTTGAGCTCTGTCAGAGCTCACATGGCAGAACAGTGGAAATGGAGAATCTATAAACCTACCAAAGACACCCAGGTGGATTTTGCCTGCCTTATTCCTGTCTTTTTTTTTTGCATTGCACACACAGTTTTATCAACACAAACCACGCTGCTATTTTTTACTACTGAGGCATCAGCAGCAGCCTCCGTGCTGATCATTTCACTGCTCTTTAAAGTCCAGGAGACAAAAATATGCAGGTGCTATCACACCACCAAACTAGGGGTATTTCAGAGCAGAGGTGTCTCCTTGCTGGTGCACAAGGTAGCGCAGCAGGCAAGCACGTACAACGGGTGCCCCTGAGCCGCAGACCTGCACGTTGTAACAGCAACCCCTCAGGACGTGATCTCCAGCACTGAGGTTGCTCTGCAGCCACTGGGACATGGCAACAACTAAGGACGCTTCTAAAACTCACCTACCAATTCCATTGGAACACGTGGGTTTCCCAAATACACCTCTTACTGCATGACATATGTCTTGTGCAGCCCCCAGGTAACACCTAGATCTACCTCCTCAACCTCCCGCTCACAAAAACAGCATTTTCATGCACGCTCCTTGCTGCAAAAGCTCCTAGTCTGAACACAGGCTTGTGCTGCCGTCCCATCCAGGTCCTGCTGCCTCCGCACGGTCCCCTGGAGCCTGCAGTCATGGGCATCACCTGCTGCACTCGTGGAAATGGCACCTGCAGAGCGGGAGTGAGGGAACATGTTCCAAGAACGTGGAAAACACTAAATTCACTTTCTCTTGAGCTTCAGAAATAATCAGGTTTCCCAGTGAGCTGCAATTTGTGGCGTGCTAAGACAAAACAAAACAAGGCACGAGCTCCCGCTAACAAGCGTCTTGATTATAGGAGGACAACCTGCCACTTGTTAGCAGTGCACGAGCCAAGGGAGCCCCAGGGTGAAAGTCCCTTCCAATTACCGTGGAAGCAGCCATGGAGAGCAAGGGAAGGGCACACAAAGCCACGGGGTGAGCGCTAAACTGCCCCTGTTTCTACTCCCATATTCCCACTACTCTATTTTTACACTTGCACTGGGTGTGGGATGGAGAGAAAGGCCCCAACAGGGCAGCCCGGGGTTTCGGGGTTTCCTTTTCATTTCTCTACCCGCTTGCTCGGTGCATTGTACCGTTTCTGTGCCTGCAAGTTACAGGTTTCTTTGCTGACGCTTTTGCAGGCAGATCCCAAGCTGGGAACAGTCTGGGAGCTCCGGAGCTTACTCAAAAGGACAAATTATCAGAGTAAAAGGAAAAAGAGCTGACAACAGCGGAGCAAATTCACACCATGCAATGCAGAGACAGCAGCAATCTTCTCTATGCTCTGCATGCGCGCAGCCCTTCCCTAACGTGCCCTGACGCACTATAACCAGGATCGCGAGAGCTGGAGCTGCCCCACGGAGCCCTCAAGCTCCACGGGCAGGACAGACGACTTTGCTGGGAACTGCTGTGTTCAACAGAGCTGCAGCTCGTGACAAACTGTAAAGCCCGAGTTTCACACAGCCCGCTGACCCCGTCGGGAGCAAACTGCAAATCCCTGGGGAGCCCAAAGCAGGGGAGGCAGAAAAGGACCATCCTGCAAAATCCTTCCTCAGTATCGGCACGGAGCTAGCAGCAAGAGACAAGTATAAAGCCCACAAAACCCTTACTTGAAGGCCTGAGGAGTAAAAAGGGGATTGCAAAGGGAGCTAGGAAACACCTGCCAGAGCAGCTGCCCTCAGTGCATGAGGAGCACTCAGCACGGCCAGGCCCCAAACCTGCCAAACTGGGGATCTACCCGCCTGAGAGCTGATCCTCCTCGCCAAAAAGGCATCCGAACCAATGCTACTTTACAGCTTCAATTAAATTCCTGCAGCAAATGGAGGAGAAAAAATTTGCAAGGCTGGCTAATTATGCTATGTAAAGCATTTAAGCAAAACCTAAATCATATTTTACAACCTTTGAGGGCCAAGGCAATCTGTTTGGTATACTCCCAGCAAGCCTCCTGGCTCATGGAGCTCCTGCAGTTCTCAGGGTTCCTGAATGAGCCGTTCTGTCTTGCAACCAGCTGCATTCAAGTAGGTTGTACCTGTTTCTTCTTCCAAGTGATAATGCAGATTTTCACAGATATGGCAGGATGCTTTTCATCCAGGATCCTTCAAATACCTTACAACAGCCTATGTATTACCACTTTTTAAAATAATTCTGACACACAAGGCACATTTTGCTCCTATATGCAATGCAGGGGTGCATATTTTGCTCCTATATGCGATGCCTTTCTAGGGTGCAAAATCGATCAGAGAGTTCGTTTTTTATTTCATTTTAGTCAAATATTTTACCTTTAAAGCTCTGCAGTAGACATCATCCCTCTCCCTACCTAGTTTCTAAAAAAGACTCTCAAGGTAGAAGAAAAACGATCACCCAAAACCGGTGGTTCCAAGTCTCAGATCCTGGTCGCTGTTTGGTAGCTCTGCTTCTGCATTTGCAATGTCACTGTGCTACTTGCTGGGGAGGAGCAAAAGCCCTTGGGAAAGCGGCAACCAAAGCAAAGTGACTGCAGAGAACTCGGAAGAGATCTTCATCTCCCTCCCCTCCCTGCTGACTTTTCCTCCTATCCTCCCCTTTTAATCTGTGTTTCTGTTCAAACCCTTCCTCCCCCAGTATGAGGGGGCTTCCCCCCAGTATGAGGAGGCTCAGTATGAGCTGCCTCCATCCAACACAACTGCCTCTTCGCTACAGCTATGTCAGCCTTTGCCCTGCTGGTAAAAACCATCATTCCCTTCACTGCAAAGCCACACCGGTATGATTTTTTTTTAAATATACCCAAGCCAGCAGAAAATCTAGGAGTAGCACTCAAGACACTGGAGCAGCTTGCCTGCAGACCTGGGCATACACATTTCACTTGAATAAAAGTTTCTTGATGCATTATTGGTCATCCGGGGACTCTGCAGTCACTGGGAAGAAGCCCTTGCTGCCAAGGGATTTTTTCCCTGTTGCCAAGGGACTTTTTCCCCTGCTGCCAAAGGATTTTTTTTTTTGTTCCTCTGCACACAGGGCTCTGGGGGATGCTGCTGTCAAGAGGAAAAGCCCCATCTCCTGCCCATGTAACGGAGGAGCCCAACGGCGAGAGGCTGCTTGGGACGAGGGTGGCCGCAGACACGGGTGCCCTGCGCCCCAGGACAGCGTCACGGCTCCCTCCTGCAGCCACCACGAGGCAGCAGCAGCTCCTGACACAAATAAGATGTTTTTAGACTTCAGCAGCAGCGGAGCTGAGTCAGTGCATGCAGGGCGAGGATTTGAAACCGCAACTTCTCAGGGAGTAGCTGCACGTTAAAGAGCAGCCTTCCCTGGCGGGTTTTGTGCCCGAGATGAAGGGTGTGCAGGACGCTCAGCATTCACAGCACAGAACATACAGCACGACACACACTGGGCTGATGGCTTTAAATGGCATTAGTTTGGACCACGTAGAACACACAGGACTTACAGATACAGCTAGCGAGCACAGAGGACTGGGGGAGACGTTATTTACTTGTGCTCTGCTTGCAGCAGAGGCTGCGAGCAGCCCTGCAGGACGGGGCCATCCATAAGCGGCGATCCGGATATTGCACTGCCGCTTTGGTGACAGATTCATTTCTCCCCGGGGAAACCACCCACCGTATCAGAAGGTCTGATCGGACCTAATGCCTCCTTCAAAGACGTTAATAGCTTATTAGGCCAAGTTGTTGAAAAATAAACAGATGCCATAATTGTTAAGCAACTCGCACGAGGAGATGAGATCAGTCAGTAGCAGAATCAATTAGCACCCATGAGCAGGGATGTTTTCTTGCTCTCTCTGTCATGCTCCAAGGAACAAGGTTGTGGATAGCAGGGAATACTGGTATCACTGAGACGAGTTAAAGAAAGCAATGGATCCTATGCAATGCATCCAAGCCTCTCCTTTCCCACATTTAACAAAATAAAATAACAATATTAAAAAAAAAAAAAAAAAAAGACAGGAAATATGCTTATTTCCCTCCACACTGCCAAATACTCTCCAAAGTCAAAACAAAGTTGCAATAAAAAAAGAAATATCTAAGACAACTTGGTTTCTTAATACAGGCCTGTTGATTTTGGAGCATTTCCCCTCTGCGTTAACAAGCTCTTCTGTCTGAAGGACAGAGCTAAAAATGTCCTTTTGTTACCAGAGCAAAGATCCTCCAGAGCCTCCCAGGGCTGAGGTACAAAGAAACCATGGCGAATGTCACAAACCTCTTACAAAATCATGATCTGGGGCATTACTCTTTCTCTTGATCTTGGCTTTCCTCTGGAAAAAAAAAACAGACCTCATAAAATCACTGTTGACAAAGTTTATGTAAACTTTGATTTTACTGACAGGCCCATGATCAAAACCCGAGGAACTCCTGTGGCACCTCGGGGTAACTGCGTATATTGGGAAGACCAAAACCCGAAAGACGCCCCCTCCAATTCCCCCTTCTTCCCAAGCCCAATGTCTCCTCAGCGCCACAAAGCCCATTTTCCCCAAATACAGACTCATACAATAGGATTTTCTTATGCTATTTCGAAGGCAGCTACTGCATAATGCAGTCTATTCAAAGAGACTCTGCTAAGGTCAAATTTAATAATTTAAGAGATTTAAGAGTAGTATGTATTTAAGAAAGCCCGTGTTGCCTATGCTCTGTCTGCCTTCTAGCTGCAGTCCCCAATTCAGTAGACCAGTCTTGCTGCTGCAAGGACAAAGGTTTGCCTTTTTTAAGAACATTTATCAGCAGATAATGAGGAATTAGAATTCCATTCACTCCAACGCCAACTTTTGAAGTTTACCTTTCAAGCCATATTAAAAAAAAAGAATTGCTCTCCTCGCACGTCACTAGAATTGTTTGCAAGGAATACAAAAATAAACAGTGCTGCTAAGCGCAATTAAAACCAAAAGTTTGATATTGCACTGGCTTGAACCTCGTAGATGCATTGATTGGGATCATTCTGCGGAATGCGGAAGGAATGTCGTGACAGCACAGGCTGCAGCTGCCCCGGGCACCATGGCCCTGGTTTTGAGCCCCCACACTGCAAAGCACCGCTCAGAAACCCTGCCCAGAAACCCCAGCTCCTCCTTGGGCTCCACCTCTTGCGTGGTGCTCAGGAGGAACCAGCGATAACAGAGAAACCAGTCAAACCCCATCCCGAAAATCACAGAATGGTTGAGGTGGAGGGGATCCCTAGATATCATCTAGTCCAACCCCCTGTTAGGATCTACCGTCTTCTAGCAGAGCCTGTGAGACCACCACGCAGGTTAACATTTCATTTGCCACTGCAGAGGCCCTCAGCTTTCTCACCAAACGGACCTTCCAACCCGCTTGCTGGTATTCCCAAACACAGCTGCAATAGCCCCACGGACACACAGCTGCAAACACTGCCCAAAACTTCACCAAAACAGGATTCGGTCCTGGTGTTTTTGTAGTATTTTGTAGCATTCAGTAGTCCCCACCAGCCCCCTGTGTCAGGTGGCAATTCATGAGGTTCGGGAACAGCCCAGTCCTGGGATATCCCTGCAACAGGGACTGTGTCTAACTCGGCACGCTCAGCCCAGATGGAGGCTGTTAATGGGACTGTTCAGTCCCAACCTTGGACAGTTTTGCCCGCAGTCGTGTCTATAGCACCAAGCACAACACAGTGACTTCTTAATTTTCTTAATGCCTTCCCAGATAAGACCAGAAAGATGTTTCCTCCCTCACTCAGCATAGACAGATGGCACCACAAGCAGGTGAGCAGAATAAATATTTGTGATATCCAAGGAAGCAGAAGGGAGGCAAGTAGGAACCTACTCTTTGTGCTGCACCGAGCACAGGGGAATAGGGGTTACGGCAGGGAATAACAGGACAGTTTCTCTTGCTAGTTAGTTATTGCCTGGTAGTTACAGATTTCTGGGTGGGAAAGGCAGGTGTCTCTTTGCTGTAAAACACTTCCATGGGGGCACTGGAAGGCACCAAATACCCCACGTGAGGGAAAAGCAGCTGAGCCAGAAGCGCTCGCACGCATCCCTCGTCCGTCCGCGACACCACACAGGAGCTGCCAATGCAAACACAGGCGAAAACTCCCGTCAGGGACTTCAAGCACCGCTTAACCACAGTCAGGGGCAGCTGAAAAATTTAAACAGCTTTTTAAATTTTCAACCATCTCACATAAGCGAGAGGAGAAGCAGAGAGAAACTCGACTTGGGAAGCAATTCATTGCCGGCAGCTGCCTTTCACCAGAGCATCAGACACCTTTCCAAAGAACATCAGAGACTATTTATAGCTGCTGTCAACATCTTCTAAAGGAAAACAGTCTCTTTGAGCTCTCCCAATGCAACAGAGGCTCCCAGAAGCAAAAATAAATCCACATCCACAAGCACCCAAAAGGTCTAGGAATTAAAAGCTTGGTCCTGAAATGCAGAGCGCCCTGGCTGTGACCCAGCAAAGCACTTAAACATTCAAGTGTTTCCCCCTTGACTTCACAGGGACCATTTACGTGCCTAGTTAGCCCACATCACGGCTTTGCTGGCCTGTGATCAGAGTTTTGCAGGAGTCAGCCCCCTCATTGAGCTTTACCTTCCAAAGCCCAGCACCACCTTGCCCATCCCACTAAACAGAATAAAAACAGGAATAGGAAAGCAGGATGCAAACTCTCCAGCAGCAAGTGCCTCCTCTTGCAAGAAGAGTTTTCAAGACAGGATACCCTTGAGGCCTTGGCTAGCACCAGGAGGCTGCCTCTCATTTCGGACAGAAAAGGGGCTAGCGCCTAAACGTGCTCATCCGCAGAGCTTTATTTGGCGTCAGCGTTAGCTACAGCTAATGCAAAATCCTGCGGGCCGGCTCTCAGCTGTGCCGCTCGCAGGGGGCTGCACGCAGGGAGCATTCCCAAGCTGTGCGGGGCTGTCACGGCTCTTGCTGTATTAAAGTTTAATTACTTTTTAACTTCAGATATTTATAGCAAACATAAACTGTTCAGACAGATGACTGTCAACCAGCCAGACCATTTTGGCAGGACTTTGGGATCATATTTTATCCTGATGATGGCGTTTCTGGCACCAAATTGCTTCAGTTGTGTAAAATTATTTCTATGTATGTTTGATCCCTTTGGGGAGACTGACAAAATACCGAGATTAATTAATAACTTACCTAAAATATACTCTCTATCAGATAGATCTTATAGGGCTCCTTGTCACAGACTACTTTATAAAAATATATTCTGAAACATAAATCAATCTGTAAAGCAAAAGATGACACTTTCTGTCTCAGTGCTCGCTCTCATCTCCACACTAAGTAAAATGACTTTTATTAGTTTTGTAACAGCTCTGGGCTAACATCATTGCAGGATTCTAGCCAGACCATGAAAAAGAAACTCTCTTGATGGACCAATGCACATCATTACGCTCCCAGCTACTGCAATGCCCACAGTCCATATAGCTTTAAACGTAAATAACATGGGGATGCATTCGGACTGACTCGTGACCGCAGTGCAAAAGTAATTAGAAAAGCTCTCAGAAATGGTGTTGAAATCCATGTACCTCAAGGTATTTCCCAAAGGAGCAGAGCGAGGGAAAGGTATCAGTTCTTTTGCCTAAACCCTATGAAAAAGTTACAGATTGCAAGTGTCCTCCAGGACAGCCGAGATGTGGACAACATCTTAACCTGACAGTAAGACACGTTTCACTTCCAAGCTGGCTCTGACCATAAATAAAATGATGATTTTCATCAGCCATCAAACCCAAAAGGGGTGGAGTCTCTGCAGAGCCACTTACTCTTAAGAGGCTCTTGCCCAGCAGGGGACACCGCACAGCATTGCAACTTAATTAAACGCAACAAGAGCCAACCCCTAAAGGTCACCACCTGGACACGGCAAGGTGTGCTCAGCGGCCGGCGTCGCAAACAGAATGCTCTTTTATTTGGGCTTGCTTCAGGAGCAGCAGGGCCTTGCACGTCCTCACAGGTGCTCGGTGCTGTATTTTAATGAACCACAACGCACAGAATACCCTGTTAGCGCATCCACTAACAAGATGATTTCTAGCACAGAAAATCAAGAAAGCTCCACAGAGCAGGCGCTCATTGCAGAGGTCTGCATCAGCAATAAACCAGGCTGCTGCAGTGCAGCCAGCCTCACATTTTCCTTCTTCAACGCTTCCTTGGACTAACAAAGGGAATTGTTAGGGAAAAAGCATCAGCTCCGCGACTCACCCAGCCCTTTGGCAGCATGAGAACACGTAAGACATATGGAAACGATGCATGGAGGGGCAGAGGATGCACTGCATAAAGAGACTCACCATAATTAATGATGCATCACCAAAGGACAGCCCAGTACTGCACACAGCTCCTCAACTAGATGCTACTGCAGCTCTCCTCAACATCCTGATGCTGCTAAAAATACAGCAGGAAGACATTCCTCACCTAAGGCTCAGGAGGGTTCTGGTATGTAGCTGAGTCATGCGACAATCATTAAATTAAACACATCTTGTTCCTCCATTTACGCTCCATCAGCACAAGTCCAAAAAACAAGCCCTTTGTGGACACTGGAAAAGCGACACTGCATCCACTGAACCAAGGAGCAAGGAAGCAGTGTGAAAGCCAGGGTCTCCAGGAAAACAACTGCAGCACTAAGATCAAATTGTATTAAGAAAGGAGGAAGTGAGACCCAGCTCATGCGCGTTTATTTCCAAACAGAATTGCATAAAATGTGTCTGGTGTTTGGCGAAGACATCAGCTTAACAGCAATATCCTTAGCTCATAAACAGCACAGGAGCCTCCTCCCCATTAGCAGCACACACGTTCTGCTCAGCTAATTGCAAGGCTTTGCACTGCCAACGGGATCATTCGTGCCAGGGGCTTATTGCAATTTATTAGCACTAGGTCAGTGCAGAGGTTTAACACAAGCTGTTTCGATGACATGTCATTTCCCCATCCCAGTCTGATCACTGGAGAATATTTCCCAGCTGTCGTTTGCACTTAATCAGTTTGAAGAACATGTGCATGTGGCTTTGCATGCACAGAAGGGATTCTCAAAACAACTGCTGCTCTTTACTTAGGTGTAAGCTCAGTCTCAGTAAGAGAAAGTCATCATATCTGCCAATACCCACTGTAAGACTTGGTGTGTGCACTGGATTCCCAGTTCTATCACTGGAGAATTTTCTCTGCGTTGCTATATGGGGTACAAGATCGTGAACAGGATCATTGATTTGCAGGGCCTCTTTCCTCAGAGCTGCATCCAACAAATTGGATTAGACCCTCCAAGAAGTTTTATTCTTTACCACCTTGTCTTTTTATTATTGTAACTTGCAGCATTCCTCTCACATTTTAAAGGCTCTCTTGAAAAGCTCTGCAGTGACTACACACAATCTAGTGATTTCTTCCAATTGCTCTTAAGCTTTTGCTGCTCTAGACAACAGTGCAACTCAGATCACAGTCAGTATTTTGGAAAGACCATGAATGACAGCTTTAAGTTGTACGCCTGTTTAACCTACACATATGGGAAAGCAAAGACCAATTAGGATTTAGGAAAAGGAATCTGACCATTAGGATTACAAAAAAAAAAAAAAAAAAGGCATGGCAAATCCCACAAGATTTCCTAGTTAAGTACAAGAAAAACATTCAAACAGCCAACACGGGTCACACTAACTCCGGGGAGTTACAGTGCACTTGAACAACCAGCAGAGAAGGATCCAAGCTGTCCTGCAGCCAGGGTGGTCTCACAGCAGCAGGGAGGCCCAGCTCAGATGCAGGAACTGCCTAATACAAGGTGATTTTGCAGGTCTGCTGCTGCACAGAGCTCCATCCTATATCTTTTTGATGTACAGGCTACAAGAGGTAGCAAAATAAATTCAAGCCTGGCTGACATCTCCCCTTCCCAGATGAAGCATCCCCTCCCGTTGTATCTGCACCCCCATGAACACCAATCTGCCCAGCTCCTGAAAAGGGAAATTGTGGCAGCAGTGTCCCCCGCAGCTCACCCTGTGCCAGGAGCAACATCCCTGGATCAGACCTTCCCTACATGCACAGGCTGCAGTTTTAAGTTCAATCTCCAACCACCGCAAATGGAACATGCCAGTTTAAAACAGGTTACGCAGGCTGAGCTTCTGCCTGGCAAAAGCTGCCAACCCAACCACTGTAAGTCGGGTTTAAAAATGCCTCAAGAGCTCTCATTGCCCCAAGTGCTGTCTGTTTTATCTCACAAAGTACTTCGCTATGGAGGTGAAGAGCCTTATTGTTGCTTTAGGCATGTAGGAATAGTGGTAAAGGATCTAATGTCATGATAGTCGCACTAAAATCTTATTTTTGCAGCTTTTTTTTTTCCTGCTAAGCTTTGCATAGGATGCCCCTCATGCATTCTTATCGGAAAGGATAATCTCACTAGGTGACTCTTCAATATTCTCATGATTTGAAGGAAGGGGACGAAGGCAGGCAGGCTGCACAGAAAGGCTGTGGCATTGCAAGACTTTGCTGTCGCCAAAGCTTTGGACCACAAACACCATGTGGCAAAGCCCAGAGTCACCGCTGCCCCTGCACTGGCCATCCCTGTGCCACGCAGGAGACCACAGAATGACCACGGTTAGAGTGAACGCAGCAGAAGGGGTACGTGTCCAGCACGGAGGAAACTTCCAAACGGATCATCCTGACGTCTGTTTGGCCAAACAATCGCACAAATACTCAGGACCGGACAGAGGGCAATGAGGTCTCCAGGGCAAAGGGCCGGGTCTCTCCAAGGCACGGCCAGCTCCGCAGCGGCTGAACGGCACCGGCGTCTCCCAGGGGAAGAGCTCGCTGTCCCAGGCACTGGGCGCCGGGAGCTTCCCGGCCCGCAGCAGCTCACAGCGGCAGGCGGGAGCAGCACGGCTCGGAGCTGCCTCGATGGTCCTCACGGCTAGACACGAACACCAGCACCCACCAGACCTTACCTGAAAACTCCGGGGCCAGCTTTGCTGAGAGGAGAGACAGAAGAACCCCCCTTATCCCAATGCCACTCTCACAAACTCCTAGGTATTTGGGGAGAGGGAGGAAGGAACCTCATCTTTCCATCCTCCCCACAAACCGTTTTTCATTTAAAACTATTAAAAAAAAAGGGCCTGCAAGAGCCTCCTCTTCTCCCAGCCTCCAGGGGAAGGGTGTCCCACGAGCCAGTTGAAGGAGGAGGCCACATCCCCCAGGTCGGGGTGCTGGGGTCCGTAGCGGGTGACCAAGATGGGTCATGGGCCAGAGCACTGGGCCTCCCTGCACCTCCCTGCACCGAGCAGAGCTCTGCCCCGCAGCGCCGGCCTGCACGCTCCCTGCCAGGAGCTGAACTCACACCGGGATTAGCTGTTCATACAGATACAGCAGGCACAGCCAAAATGACCGTAATTAATAACAGAAGTGGTAGAAGGAAGATTAGGCCCCACGTCTCAGAGATTATATTAGTTTAATCGTTAGAAGTCCGTATTTGGGAGTTGAAAATGGCAGACTACTCACTCGCCTCTGGAGCCCCAGGGCTGGCCATAGTCAGGGTGCCAGGAGACCTTCAGAGTCTTCAGGATCCTGAGGCAGGGCAGTCCTTGGCTACAGCTAAACCTCTCCCTGCCCACATCTGTCTCAGGAGCTGCAGTATCGCCAGGGAAGTTATCCCACTGCTTCATCCACAAAGCCACTTTGCTGGCTGCGCCCACCTAGCTTGTCCCTACACTTGCCTATACCTTAGGACCCCACCAAGGCATATTTGCACCGAGAAGCAGGGGGGAGATTAATTCTCAGCCTGAGGAATTAGGCATTTGGTGGAGAGAAGCCTGAATTCCAGGAAAGGAAGCAGCTTGCAAAAATGTAAAGCTGCAACTCCAGCGGCTTTCCAGGGCTTACTCTCCACGCTGCCCTTGTTTAAACAGTAGCATATCCACGTTCTCTGCCCGCTCTCCCACACGCAGCCACTGCACGTCTCTCCACACTCCTCCCGCCCACAGATAAACAGGCTCTGGAAACAAAGCGTGAGCCGATAACTAGGAGCCCTGAAGGAAGGACGGGGCTATTCCCCGCAGGGAAGCAAATATCCGCGTGTGAATTAAGCTGTTTGCTGAGGATGCTGCCCTGGTCTCTGGAGGATAGGATCAAGTATGTCCTTTCTAATTAATCTGATTGTTATTTGTGTAACACATCTTTGTTTCTATCCACCGAGATTACTAATAGCTTAATTCTCCTTTTTTTTTCCCCTTTTTGTTTAATCAGAGCCTTTCTTGTCGGGTAAAAGAGCCTGAAAGCAGAAACAACTGCAGTTTGCATTAACAGTGTAAAGCAGCTTTAGAGTAAACACCTACCCAGCCTTCCACAGCCCATCTAATGATCAGAAGCAATAAAGCAGCTTTTTATGAAAAGGAAAGGTCGATTTAGATGCACTTCTGTGGGGACAGATGCAGGTCACAGGCAAGACGTGGGAAAGTTTGAGACACACTGCTACAGGCCTAGAGTGGTTTTACTTACCAAAAGGGGACCAGAATTACAGCAGGGTGCCTTAATACCCAGCTTACAGATATGAAAGCAATCAAGGCAGAGATGACTAAGCAAAGCAAGTCTCAGTCCTGCAAGCTACAGATTTTTTTTTAATGGAGCATGATTTTTAAAAGAGAGGTTAGCAAGAAACGTGTGCGACTGAACACACAGGCCACCTCCACAACTTCAGTCACACACCTCATGCAGCAAGCCAGTATTTGCAAGACCTCTCCTCCCAGGGAGCTCGTGTCTCAAAAAGGGACAACCCGAAAGGCAGCAATAAGTGTATTAACCACCACCCGAGCTGCTGTGATTAAGTGCTTCTTCCAATTGACTGTTCAATACAGCATGCTTTGTTTGCGTTCACTCTTACCTGCTGATGTTGCCTGGCTCCTGCCGTGATAGACTTGACAAGAGTGTCTACTAATGGCTTACACATGATCTGTAATAAAGAAAGGATCAAACTGTTACTGATTTGCTGACAAGACAAATTTGTTTCTCAAGAAAAAATGATCTGTATTTTACACAGCTTCTTGGCCAAGAAAAAAATGACACGAGACAAATGCCCAGAAACCAGCAACAGCTGATTTGAAAATTATTAGCTTTGCTCACAGCAGCCCTGGGTGAAATCTTGTTCACAGTGAAATAAAAATTAGCAAGGCTCCTGACCTGGAAAAATCAGATCAAGATTTCACCTCCTGTGTTCTGCCTTGTTCTTGATTTAAGCCTGCATTTGCCTGTACTTTACCGAGGCACAGCCCCAGTGGCAAAGGAGAATATGCTAACCTAGGCTGGAGAATGTCAGAGCTTGGAGAAAGATCTGATCCCACACACTCTAGGGGAAGAAAACCACCATTTCACAAGGAGCAGGCTATCCTAACACCACCTCACCATCACCTCCACTACGGACCTCCAACATCATCTCCCAGACAGTGGAAGATGCAGCCCCAGCAAGACTTGGACAGCACTTTGCTGCACAGTTCACACATCTTCCATGAATGTCTGGCTACAGTAACCAAACCACCCAAAATGGCTTCTTTTTTGGGTAAGAAACTACTAAAATAGACAAGCCTAGCAAGTGGTTAAAACCTAGCTTTAAAACAGGCCAGTATCTTTGTATAGCCTTTGTTTTATAAAAGGGATGTGCTCAAAGATTTAAAGGACAGTTTTGCAAGGAAAAGAATCAGATGCTCTGCAAACCTGCAGGTCTTAAGTGTGCTGCTTCAGGCGGCAACATAGGACCTCTCTCCTCCCTGTCTCACCAGCCAGTGCTAGTGTTATCCCAGCCTGGGGTCCCAGGAAACATGGTGTGAGAAAGAATTCTCTCTTGGATGGATTCCCTTGCAGTATAGATCATCTTCCACAGTTACACAAGCCATCTCCTCCTCCCTCCCTCCTTTCAGACATCAGTTCTAGGAGGTCAATGATGCTTGAGAAAGGGCTTTTGGCAACTCACTGCATCACTCTTACTGACCTAAAAAAACCCTTAAGTATTGCACCACATTGAGACCCAAGGCCTTTCACTTAAAAGACTGCCTCCATATCACAGGGGAGGCGAGTCCCAGGCATGAGTCAATTTTGCAGGAAATTCCCCAAAGATTTTGGACATTGACACTGTTTAAACATCTTGTTTTGAACATTAGACTACTCCATGTCCTATAGCCTCCTTAGAGAAGCTGCCTCCCTGCTGCCGGTGCGCAAGCTTTGTTCATCCACGTTGTCTTAAATATGGGTAGAAAAGTAGGGCTCCTTAAGCTATTCTATAAAGAGCAATTTTCTAATCACCTGCGCTCTCCATGCATTATCCCCAGCCCAAGCCATAACCGAGATCCTGCTCTTCTGCAGCAGTGACATCAAAACATACAGCACGCGGAGCCCAAGCAGGTGAAGATCCTTGAAAATCTCCGAGCAGTTTCCAAAAGCCTTGCGTTAAATCACAAGTTTGTCACCCTGTTTTCCCCAGACTTACAAGTGCACTTCAGAGCCGCTGGCAAACAACGTACCGCACAGGTAGCGACACTTACCGGGAAGCGACTGAAAAGATCAAGGAACATCGAGGCTGTAAGGGCGCTGTTTCGCTTAGACAAGAACTGCGTCAGGGCTTGCTGATATATTACAGTCACCCTGTCCACATCCAGGCTGCCTGTGCTCAACAGCTGAAGGGAAAGAGCGGAACAAAAGGAAAAAAGGCACCAATAAAACACAAGGATCAATCACCAGCATGAAGCAATTCATTTCTACCAGGGCACATGGAGATTTTTCCAACACCTGGGTATCCTTAGGTAGTTTATGTGATACAGGCCACAGTTCCATGAAGAACTGTCCATGAAGCAGCTGCACGGTTAACATGAGGTTCTCAGCTTCAGTGATGTATAGAGCTACGTATACTTAGCAGCTATAGCCGTGATTTCTAGGTACCCAGCAGATAAGCTGCAGTTCTGAGCAGAGATTCAAAAATCCCAGTAATGTGTAAAATACTATCCCCCTCTGGTGGGCAGTGAGCAAATAAGAGATGCAGCAGCCAACTGTACAGTTCATATACATCAAAACTAATGTCACAGGGATGAACACGGAACACAGCGTCGCATCCTGACTTTCTCTCCTGTTGTCACATTGCCAGGGAAGCACAGCTTTCTAGGGGAGAGAGTAAAATTAAGGCCCAGGAGACTGAGGCACGGTTTTTCACAGCAGTGGATAGATCTTTTGGGCATGTCTGCCCAAACAATTTGTCCAAGGTCTTGCAGCAAGGAAAAGCCAGGTAAATATTGTGTTCATTCACAGGCCAAACTCCCACTACTACCCTAACTGGATGCAGACTAGAGTGGATCAGAGGAGGTGGATCCTAAAATACATGACCTCAGTTTCCTGGTGAAGAATCTACACCTGGAACTTCTCTGAGATATTTTTATATCTATAGGAAAACAAACAAACAAACAAAAAACCAGATCCCTCCCATGCAGATGTTGCTCATTATATAAAATTTCATCTGTAGCCACAGGCTCTTCCCTAAATTTGGCCACTGCATCGCAGGACCCCTATTAGCCCCACTTTGCTGCTTACTGGAAAGCTCTAGAGCTCTTGCGAAGTGCTGCTCACTGGAAACACATGACACTTCTGTGCGTGGTCCTGTGCTGCAAAGCCTCAACCCAGCATCAGCACCAGCAGCATCGTATCAGCCAAACTGTGCCACTTCCCTCAAACCAGCACCTCAGTCGAGCTGCTGGTTGCATTTTGGGCTGGACGAGACCACAGCCCTGTTCCTGTGCACACCTTTTCCTTGGAAGTTGCATGAAGATGCTGTAAAGTATCTTCTTGATCTGGCCTCAACAGCAAGTGGATTGTGTATATTACAAAAAGCTCCAACTTTGTCTTTCTTACCAAGAAGACCCAGCACAGAGTAAGAGTTGCTCAGATTAATACTCTTGGTCTCTCACTAAGTCTTAAAAGCATATGCTACATTTTCTCAGGGTTTAGAATTTCCAGGTCTCCTCTTGGCCTGAGGAAATCTGTTTTTAAAAGGACAATTCCTGCCCATAATTTAAGAATTCTGCGGCAAGTATTAGAGCAGGCACAGAAACCTGCCTCCCTAAGCTTCTAGTGGAGATGACTGCCCTGGATCACCGAGTTTACAGGATCATAAACTTCAGAGACCTGTGAAATTCAGCAGAGAGAGTAGGCAAAAGGGAAACAGACAGTAACGTTCCCTGAGTGATAACATACGCAGCACAACTGGCCGAAGGATGTATACACAACTACCACTGAAATCAGGGCCACTCCACTCTCTCCTCATCCTCAGCGAACTCAGCCCAAACCTCAGAGAGATCCACAGTTCACTCTTACTCATCTCTACCTCAAAGCTCCTCAACATTCTCCCCCTCCAAAAAGAGGGGCTGAAGAAGTTAATGGAAAAATAGCAAACTAACCAGCTGAACAGCATAAAAACCCATCACGCTTTTTAGGTAATTAGCCTAAGATGTGCTGTACATCAGCAGCCCCTGGTGGCTGTGCTGGAAGTGCATGAGGAATGTGACAGCTTATGGCATGAGAAGAAAGCCTGTGGATAGGTATCTGCAGGCAGCAGGTACAGTGAGCCTGAATAAGCGATGCCCACTCCGAGATACAGGGTAGTGCAAATTTACTGGCAAAAACTGCTGCAGGAGCAGCCTGCTGTCTTACCTGAGATGCCTGAGGGATGTTGTTGCCCTGTTTCTTTGGCAGAGGGGTAGGAGGAGTCGGTGTCTTATCAGACACATTTCCCTTCAATACTTTGAGCAGGTATAAGGATGCGCTAAGACAGAAATGGAAAAGGGGAGAAATCAGCAGTTATCACAATACCACTTTAATGTGCCACACAATGCGTGTTTTCAGACCAGCCACAGTCACGACCCTGCCCAAAGCACAGAGCAGAGAGGTTGTTTTTAGTACCCACCTGAAATAATAGAGTGCCACAGAGGAATCACTGTGCTTGCGTGCTTTTTTCACAAGCTTCTCCACCAAGGCATGCAAATCTTCCTGCAGGGTATCCACCTTCCTGCAGTACTGTTTAGCTCGGCACAAAGAGTTCCTAAAAAGGAGCATTAGGTGCTTAGGGCATGATTTGTTCTTAAAGCTCCTCCCTACAGAAAGGGCTCTGTGGAACCCATGGCTATGAACCCCTGTCACTGGCCTGAGACTCTCCCACTGTTGAAAACAAAATGAGTACTAGATGTGGGCAAGAAAAGAGGCAGTTACTGCAAGCAGGGTGAGGATACTCACTACTCTTCACCTTCAAGCAAGTTGTTAGGTAGCAGTCAACTCTCATCCAAAACTCACAGAGTAGAAGTGACTGCCTCGAACACTGCCAGCACAGAACTGCTTTTGAAGCACGGGCTGAAGATGTCTCACAGGAGTGCTGGGCACGGCAGGGATACAGAGGATGCATCACACAACATGCACTGTGCTTGCGTCTCGCTTCTTTGCTTGTGTCTAGCTCACTTCTGGCCGTGAACAGAGAGAACTTGCACTCTAATAAGCTGCTGGTGGTTTCAGTCCAGCCACAGCAGAGACTCTATAAGCGTGGGGAGTTGTTGCAAGGTCTGATAGTCTCAAAGGTCCATGGAGATTTTCGGCAACACAGTCCTACACTTGTAATACCAACCATTTGATCTATAGAATTCCACTTGCAAACAGGTTTGACACCTGAAGTCACTTAAATCATAGAACCCAGACAATGATTTTTTCTGCAGTATGATTAATCATATATTGTATAAACACAGAAATTCTCTTGCATCTTAGAAAGACCTAGTTTCAGAGAAGAAGTTCTGTCAAGATCACTGGTGTCTATCAAAACCCCTTGCCTACTTGCTGAAGAACTAAGGACACTTACGTGAAGATATGGGCTGTTTTCTGGAGGAAGTCAACCTCCTGCTTGTCAGAGTCTGAGCTCATGCACTGCTCAATCACCTGAAGCAAGGGCTCAATGATGTCAAACACCAAGGGGTTCTCTGGCTGCTTGCTCAGGAACACTTCAATCAGATCCAGCACCTGCAAATACAGAGTTACTCAGCTGGGAACTCATGCTGACAGGGAAACACGATGGATCCACGCAGAGCAGCTCCTTCAGACTGGAGCAGGGCACACAGCAGGTGGGGTGTGTTGAAACGTAAAAATGCGAAAAACCCAATGGCTTGTTTACACCATTCAGTCTCCTGTCTAATCTGACACCAAATGTTTCTGTAAGACAGTGCCTGAAGCCATCCCTGGATGCTGAATATCCTGGACAGACCATGCTAACATCAGGTGGTCCAAGCGTAGTATTACAAACACAAACAACACAGGTGGAGGGTGCAGCATCTCACCATAATCCTCATGATTTTATTAACATAAAAAAGGAGAAGAAAGCAAAGCTACCAGAGGGATTTTATGTATGTCAAGTTTGTCCAGTTTACAAAAGCTGACAGACACCTCTAACTTTGAAGAGGTGTGGAAGGGAGCTGAAGCATTTCTGTTTAGCAAACAGAAACTGTTCACTTTTTGACAGGACAATCCACTAGTTTTTGTTTAGAAGTAAATATCTGAGGCTGCATTTGCTGACCATGACCTTATTGTGTCAGGTGCTGCACAATCCAGTCTCAGCCTCCAGAAGCTTACAACTTAAGCATACATCCATGTTTTTAGTTTAGGTAGCTGACTGCATGCAGGAGACTATATCCAGCAGGCTAGCAAGGCCTTTGTACAAAACACTAATCTCCCACCTTAATCTTGAAATCCCTCCGTAGAATCTTCTCTTTTCGCATCCTGCTTCTCTCATCCTTCTTTGCCTGGATCCGTTTCTGCTGCTCCGCAAAGAGGGCTGAGATGTTCTTGTCAAGAGCCATCATAGCCTCATCATCCATCTCTTCATCACTCTCATCTCCTCCCTTTTGTTTTTTAGAATGCAAAAACTACATGTTATTTCATGCATTTCAAAAATAAAGATCCTAACCCTCACTTGCCCTTGACTGCCCTAACCCTGCAGGGCGAGGAGCACAGGCACCTCAGGAACACACTCACAGGAGGGATTTAGCCATCTCCGTACTCTGAACAGCAACAGGGGGAGACACAAGGGGAACTCCTGCTCATGCTTCCAGTGATGCCCCAGTCAGATGATTCCAATACAGACATTGTATAGGAGCATCGCAGTGCTTTAGTTCACATCAGTCTCATTTATGGCAGGCAAGAATCCAAACTACTAGGTTAAAATTGCCAAGCCAAAGCACTTGAGACCACTAACATCAAGTAAGAGAACAAACTCCCACAGTTTTCTTTGAAGAAACCCGACCTCTTGCTTCAAATGCCACAAAAGATGACTGTCAGGGCTCTTGCTGCAAAGACTTAAGCAGAATATAGGCATTAGCTAATTTTTCACCACCCCACACTGCCTGGGCATCTGTATCAAGCCAGACAGTCAAAACATACCAACGCATTCCCTGCTTGGAGAACATTCATGAGCTGACTGCGGAAATTTTCGTCAACTTCTTCATTCTTATCCTCGTCTCCACTGTCATTCTCTTCCTCAGAGCCCTCTTCATCCGAGGAGTCCCCACTTCCTTCATCATCCTGAAAAAGAAAAGTTCATCTCCTGAGTCCACTGCTCCATCCTTCTCACTTCTCAGGTATGTCAACTCAGAAACAAAATCACAAGCCCCATCCTTGCCTACAGCCACGAGGCAACTGAGGACACTTCAGCCAACAAGACAGATATCAGGTCTTGACACGACCTAAAAGCAGAACATAATACAGACTCATTTGACATATTAAATGAATCTCAAAAAGAAGCCTCCAAAGAGGAACTGAATTCCTCCTTTATTCTACTCTCCTTTTTGCTAATGCTGATAAATAGTTTATGAGTCAAATCTTTGCAGCTCTTAAGACTCATGATTTTGAATCGAGATGGCTGCACATCACAGTATGATTCAGGCTGTGGCTGCGAAAAAAAGAGAGGCCCTGCAGGAGTTTCAGGACATGGTCATTTGTTGCCAGGAAGTCATCTATTCTAACGCCCATACTTTCAACAAGGTCATAAGGCTAATAAACAAGCACTTTCAACGTGATATTTGCACTTAGGACGTTGAAAATAAACATTTTCATTAAAATGAAAAAAAAAAAAATCATTCACATTAACACAGCAGCAGCTGTTTTATGTAAGACCAAAATTGTTATTACATCCATTACCACAGATCAGAAAGAGCGGATTTTTAAGCAGTGCCAGCCTGAAAAGTATTTGGTGCAAGTAATGATGCATCCATTACCGTGCCCTCTAGTGAAGCTTTGGTTTTTTTGTCCGATTCTTCCATCACAACTACCGCACTCTCCTCGTCCTGATCTTGGTATGGGTCAAGAACCTGCAAAAAAAGGGTGGGGGGGGGCAGGGAGGTTGTTTGTTTTAAACATTTTATTTTGATACATTTTGTGTGCGCAACAGACATTAATTTCATCACAATAAGCCAGCTGAAGGATGACATATTAAGTAACAACATTCATCTTTCTGGCTTATAAGGACACATTTGTACTAGCTACTTATGGAAATCTATAACATGTGTTAAGTTCCTTCTATAACTAACAAAAAGGTGGAAAAAACAGAAGAGAGAGGAGATAGATCAGGATTTTGTTACAAATTATTTACTAGATGTATTGTATAAAGTGCCTGATGGCTGATCTTTACAACCCATATATTACTGGCTCAGAAGACACCACTTTACTCAGTGATGTGACCAACTCAGATTTTCAATGTCAGCTATTTTTAGCACTTCAGTGCTTAGACTGTCTAGGAAAAAAAAAAGAACAGTTACTATTTATATTCATGCATAAAAACTACCAGTTATTAAACCTGATGCTGGAATTTCCTCAACCTAGAACCACCAAAGAATACAGCCCAAAATAAGCAGATCACCAGCTTCCATAAATAAAATGACTTGTACAATACTTTTAAAATTCAGTAGTGTATATGCCAGACCCAGTTCCTAAATCAAGAATTATTTAATCTCAAAACAGAATAGTCAGCAGACATGCTTCTGTATCTGTTAAGGGCAACCCAGGCAAGCAGTAAAGTCCCCTCTTGTGTCTCACTCACATCCAAGATGAGCTGCAGGCCTCTCTTGGTCAGATTAGGACATATCCTTCCAAACACGCTCTTGGAGATCCGGCGTACGAGCAGGCTGGGCTGGGCAAGCAGAGAGAGAAGGATTTCCACAATCACCTCAACCCATCCTGGCTCTGAGTTCTCTGCATGGGAACATACAGCTGTTCAGCAAGTGTACAAAAGTGCACAATTTCATAGTGTTTCCCATGAAATCCAGAATCACAGAACTGCATGGGTTTGAGAGAGGTCCACAAACTCAAAAGTTTAGGGCCCTAGTTTACATATAACCATGCCTTCAGGGACCTATAGGTGTTATTTTCACTGTACCTTCAAATTTATACAGGGATTTAAAAAGAACAGTAAGACCACGGTTATAGAGGAAGTCAGAAGAACAAGCCAGGTTCTTTGATGGTTTTGCAGAGTATTACTAATCCCATCCCATCTCTTTCTTCAGCAAGGACTCACCAGTGTTTGTTTTCTTGGGTTCCTTGCTAAAGGCCCTCTCTGTGCAGTCCAGAAGATCACTCAGAAGTTCCATTGTTTCATCTGGATTCTGTTTGATAGAAAACAAACAACCCTGAGAACTTGCTGCTATCAATGGCAACAAAAGGAATATTCCCTGTATCCAAGGATTTCTTCAAACAGGTACAGATTAACATCAGATACTACAATTCCTTTGCTGAAAAAAAATATGAAAATAAGCAGGACAATTCCACTCATGCAGCAAGTCAAAGGCAAAACCAATGCTTAGGTCAAGCTTTACCCTCACAGGTTGATGTCTACAGTCACCATAAGAATCACAGATGTGATTACTGTGATATTAACTGCCAGTTGTCCATCTTAAGAAGTCAGAGGTATCAGAGATTGGATCTCTGAACACAAAGAAAGTCTCTGGCTGCGTGTTCAGAAAGCGCAGCAGCTATCAGCCCGTTGTACACCACTCGGGCTTCGGAGGGGTTACCTTGAACAGATGAACGGCCATTAACAGCAGAAGTTGCTGGAAAGCAAAGATTTTGGCACTGTCTGATTTATTTTCCTTCTTCTGTAAATTCTTCACAGATTGAAGTGTTCTGAGGAAAGAAATACTTATGAGTCTTTCACTATTACAATAGCGAATCCTCCTCTGTGAGAAGCTAAAAGCCACATCCACTATACCATTTTCATCATTTAATTCCAAATGTAGGATAAAATCTTAACCCAGCAAGAGCATCTCACCTTCTGGGTAGCTTACGAAACCCTCTGCATTTAAGCACAGGATGAATTCTTAACACTATAGTCAAAGGGTAGCCCTTAATGGAAGACTGAATTCAGAAAAGGGCAAGTCGGAACAACTGGGAACTCAGAACAGACATTATCAGAGGGAAAAAGACTTGGAATAACTATGAATGAAAACAGAAAAGGACATGGCCACCTGAAGACATTTAACACACAGAAAGAACAAGAGTGGGATGAAATGGAACAAGAAGGGTCCCAAACAAGTCCCAAAATCCAGTCTCAGCTGCTCAGCTGGGAAGAAACAGAACTGCCATGGCCTGTGAAATGGTTCTGCTACAGCAGGCAGAAAAGTTAGAGGAGAATTTTGAAATACAGGCCATGTGCTTTTATTGGTCCAAACACAGGCTAAAACTAGGGCTTTTCCACTTTCCTCATTCCAACAACTCAGCACCCATCTTCCCAAGCCTCTCACCTCTCCCAGGCATCCTTCTGCTCCTTGGTAAAAGGCCTCACAGCTTTGACATGCTTCTCGTTGGAAAGCAGCTCGTCGGCATATTCCACAAGGAGAAAGATCCACAGCTTCCCATCTGCAGTCACGCCGTGGATATGCTTCTCTCTCAAGGCTGCAGCCTTTGCTGAATCCCCCAGGACAGTCAGGGTGTTCAGTGTCTGAAGTAACCTGCCAAGGAAGCAACCAGTACATTGGCATGAGATGACCCAGGCGGCATTTTCCTCTTCAAAATGCCCAACACGGGTAGAGCACTTTCACCTCAGAGCTCTGGTCACACATGTCAAACCTTATTCACAGAGCCTAAGTTTCAACCTGCTCCAAGCACAGTAAGGGCTTGCAAATAGATCACTTTAGGGCAAAAAGTAAAGTAAAAATAATAATTTTTGTTAGTGTTGACCCAAATTTCTCAAAGCCAAATTGGGTACCACTGCTAACAACTGAACTCAAACCTCTTGTCATGCCATTTGCAGACTGATCCCATCCTCAGGGAAGAAGAAGAAATTCCACACTCAAATCACGCAAGCAAAATTCTTACCCAAAGAAGTAGTTTGCTGCCAGTGAATGAGCCTGTTCATCTAGGGGTTCTGATGGAAGGGCATTTGTCTCAGGTATTTGGGAAACCTTTTTCTTGGTCTCAAAGAAAGCATGGAAGAAGCAAAACCTAGAACAGATAGAAGTTGAGAAGGAAAAAAAAAAAAGTCAGCTTGGAAATAATAAAGCAAAAATACTGCCCATGTGCAAACCAAATAGAACACCACATATTTACCTAGCACTCCTCCAAAGCTGTGAGATTTGTATCATATTCTCTAAGAATATAACAAAAAGTGATAAATATTATCAAGATTTTATGCAGGTATTAAAAATAATATTTTCAAAATAATCTAGGTAACAAGGAATCTTATGCTTCCTGAAAACAAGACTGAGTTGATTTTAATGCCTAAATTACTTAGAACAAGACTGCAGCTAGGTTTGCAGAATTTATTTCTGAAAACAGAATGCAATTTTCTAAATGACTAGATACTCTGGAGTATTTCCACTGATCAATTTGCCTAGGAGACAAATTAGCTCTATAACACTATCCCAGCTAAAAAGAATTATTCCAACTACACGTGACATTAAACAGTCTTTAAACCATTCCCACCTGGAAATGTCCATCACAAGGCTCTCTCCTTTCTTCACTTGGCTTTCAATGATACTAACAAGTCGGTGGATGATCCATTTTCTCAGTCGAGCCATCTTATGTTGAGCTCTTTCAACAAGCAAGCGGACACAGTTAGTTTGAACACTACACTAATTACACAACCCACACAGGTAACCGCAGCGAGAGGTGACACTAAACGTAATTCTGTGATTTACATCATCTGAAAGAGGCCTCCCAGCAAGCAAGCCAGTACCCACAGCACCAAGCTAGGATATTCAATGAGCAGCGACAAGAGGCAGTGACAAGAAGGCACAAAAAGCTTTTTTTTCTGAGAAGTAATCCTAGCAGGAAATTGCTACAAATACACAACAAATATTTACAGGCTACTCTTGGGTTATGGAAGTAAACTGCTATGTAAGTCTTGCCCTGGCAAAAGAGTCGGATACAAGCGTTCCAGGACACAGGAATCACAACAGGAGACCATGGCCTGCTCATGGCAAGGGAATCAGCTAGTGCCAACATTGGCTTCCCAAATCAAACTTTACACAGGTGGCTGTACCAATTGTAAGTTAGAAGAAGAGGAAAATGCACCATTAATACACTCACGTGTTTGCGTTTTCTTGGTTCTGTTTTTGCCGGTTAGTTAAAAAGTCTAAGCAACAGTCCAAGTCTGGCCTCAGGAACATGTCTTTGAGCCAAGTGATATATTCCTGCAATGCCACTGGCTGCAGGTGCCTCACTACCTTCCAAATGCTGGGCACCACTGGATAACCTTGGTTGGTGAGAGTGGAAAAGCCGATCATCACTGCCAGCTGCTTCTCCGGATCATCACAGCCATTCAGAAATTCATCTACATATGCTTCCATCTCTGGAGCAAATTTAAATCGGTCCGGAAGCTGAAAACACAAAGTCCAAGCAGGTTAGAAAACTCAGACCAAGCGTCGAGTGTCTATAGGAACTCAAATCACTGTACAGATTTGATTGGAACGGGTTGCCAAGAGAAGTTGTGGAGTCTCCTTCTCTGCAGATCTTCAAAACCCGCTTGGATGCAGTCCATGGATGCTGTATGCTCTAGGTGACCCTGCATGTACATGGAGGTTGGACTAGATGACCTCTACAGGTCCCTTCCAAACTTAAGCATTCTATGATTCTATGATTGCAATGAGAAAATTGAAGTCCTGTTAGAAGCTCTGTCTGAACATTTATCATAAGCAAAACCATCAACTGCAAACCATCAACTTCATCTTACAGTCAAGTTACTTCTTCACACACATACCAAGAAGCAACCACAGAATTCCATCATATTTGACATTCTGACGAGGGGGTTCACTTTCAGCTTAGTCGGACAGTCTTTTGATCTTCAGTAACTTTGTATATTTCCAACAGAAATTTAATTAACAAATATTTGATGCACGTGGAAGAACACAGTCTAGTTCACTTTGCAAGAACCACACAAAACAAGATACAATAAAACCACTGAGTCTGCAGATGAGCCCTGCAGAAAGTTGTTCCATTAAGGGAGGCACTATGGTAAGCATTTTTCTAGAGAAAAACAGCATTTCTGATGCTGTCCTAGTACTAGGACAGAAGGACTGTAAGATCCTCCTTTTCCAAAACAAAAAAAAACGAAACAACTTTGATATCCATATCAGAGGTATTAGCATTAAATTAGCAATGAAAGCCAAGTTCAAGTCTGCTTTTTATCAAAAGTCTTCCTTTTTATTCTTTCTCCTCTTATTTCAGGGCTTATGCTGCTTGCTTTCTTACCAGGAGAGAGGGAAGAGTTCCAAAATCCAATAACCAAATCAAATTTGAATTTAAATCTCAAACTTGTTTATCAAAACCAGCAGTGAGTACACAAAAGCATGAGTTATCTCTCTTTACTGTTGCCCTCAAATGCTCAGGCAGCAGCCAACACAATGACAGCTAGAAAAGAAGCTTCTGGACATGCAAAATCAAACACCCTGTTAAAGGCTGCCATATGACACGGGCAGTGTGCTGAGGGCAGCCCTTGCCCTGCCTCCACCATCGTTAGAGCTTTCTCAGCAACATCAGTGCAAGCAGTGGGTCAGTACTGAACAATTTCAAAACCCCCTAAAATAAGTTTGAATAACAATACACAACAGGTAAAGATCAAACAGAGTCTATACTCAGTTTGTTACAACAAGCGATCATACAATAACCATGCTTTCCATAAAAGCCAAAGGTCTAAAGCCACCTAAACTGACTTATACAAAACATCAATAACCAGGATTTAGGAGGAAAGATAAGGCATTTAGGGCCATGGCTAGCAGGTGTGGTGTTGAAGGGATGATGGTTGGACTCAATGATCTCCAAAGTCTTTTCCAATCATAATGACTCTAGGATTCTATGATTTGCTACTCAGTACAGTGTCTTGAACGCTGTAATGGTCTCAGAGCACCTACCTGACTTGTTACCACGTGTTCTCCATACTGCTGCATCACCCTCCCCTTAAGAACCATCCGTAGCTGATCCAGGGACAGCAACGGGAGAGCACTGCCCAGCAGCCGGTAGCACATGTAACTGGATGGAAATAAAGCAGATTGTCAGGGAAAGGCACAGCAGACAAAGCACAACCTTAACAGTATAAAACACAATTTTTAGAAATAGAGTTTGTCTGCACAGGAGCTGTGGTGCAAAACAGCAAAGCAGAACAACTCTCCTTCTCAAACCCTTGGAGGGAAACAGTTCTGTTTAGCCTAGAAGGAGCAAGCTAACGGATGTACATCTGAAGTCCATCTTTATGTGTTGCCTTTATCAAATTTAAGTAGTTAAATGTCGGAATTGCAACAGAAGTCTTACTGATAACTCCTGGATTTAGGCTTTCTATTAAGTTTCTCACAAATACCCAAACAATAAAGCTGATGTTATCACATTGTTCAAAAGAAACCATTTTTTCCATCCTACATCATCCCACACGGACAAAGGCAAGAAACGTAATAATCAGCTAATACTGAAAACAAAACAAACAAACAAACAGCTTGTTTTAAAACAAACCTCACAGGTCCTGATTTCTCCTTGACTAGCCCATTCTCCACAGCTTCTTTCCAGAAGAGCTCAAAGGCACCTTCCTTTAGTGAAACGTGTAGTAAATCATACCCTATGCTAGGCAACTTCTTGTCCTTCTTCTCAGACTTGGCAGCACTTTGCAGAAGTTCTACAAGTCTGTGGGGAAAAATATAAATATATATACACGTACACATATATACACGTGTGTATATATATGTAAATACGAGAGATCTGACTTGAAAGACAATTGCTGAAGGCCAAATTCATCCTGCTGAAGGGAGCACAACATTTCTAGAGCACCACATGCTGTAAACAGCCAGTGCCTCTGGGAGGAAAAACAGAGCTAAAATTTAGAAATCTGATTGTGAATACTACATTTCTCTCACGGCCAACAAAGTGACTGACGACATTGCATTTAATGTTCCTTACTCAAAAACTTACCTGGGAATATTCTCTTCATTTACAATAGTAGGTGAGCCAAAGAGCTTCTTCAGCTTTTTAGGTTTCAGAACACCAGGGAACTTCTGTATGCCCACAAGCAAAAGATGCAAATTCTCTGGAGATTTGAAGGCTGAAGTGATGTCAGCTTGCAAGATGCCAAATAGAACCTCCTCAAACACAGCTTCGGGAACCTAAACAGCAATGCATTTTTCATCGGAAGAAGCAGTTCTCTAAGTAAAGTCCTCCCTCCATCCAACGCCTACTGTGTCTTTACCTCAGAAAGAATGTCGACGAGAGTTTTTGCAGGGAGATCTTTGAGGTGTGCTTGGTGTTGTGCTAACTGCTGCAGAAGCTGGATGCTCTCCAGCAGAGCTTTCTGGTCCTAGGAAGTCAAGAAATGAGAATATATATAGGTAAGGTTAAGCTGAAGGCATAAGTAATAATCACACCTGACACCTCTGCTCTGAATCAGGAATAGACATTTAAAAGGCACAGAAAGTCTAAGTAAAAGGCTAAAGAAGTGAACTAGACTGATGCTCTAAATTCCACCTCATGCACTAGCCAGCCTCTCTAGATCCTCTCCCCATTCCAAGAGAACTCCAGAACAGCGATACTAACGTTACCTTAACAAGCCGCCCGGATTGAAATAGAGCCATAACTCCAAAAAAGTTTCCAAAAGCAGCATTTCTCACAAGTTTCTGAAAAGAAGAAGAAAGATCAGAATAGCAATTCACCCTGCTGATGGGTTAGATCTGACATTCAGCTATGGTTCCTACAGGCAGAAGAAATTGGTTGAAGACCTGGTCTTGCACGTCCTTCCCTATGAATGTAATATAGCCGAGAGCAAGCACCTGCACTGTGTTCAGGAGCCAGTATCCTAGATTGTTTCTCAGTCATGTTTGCAAGTTTCCACTAAGACAGGACAATTCCTTCAACTTCCCATTTCCCCAAATAATTCAAGCGCAGTGGTAAGTCATTTGTCTTAGAACCACAAGAGCTACGGCGTGCAGACGCCCAACCTTCAAAGGGCAGAGAGCAACTCACCTCGTCTCTCCGCTGGCTGATGCTGCTAGCGGCCCGCTTACCTTTTTCACTCTTTCAAGGTTGTGTTTTTCCTTGATCTGCTGCAGGACGCTGCTCACCGGGATCTCCTCGAAAGCCTGCAGCACCTGGGGAGACGGACGAGACGGCCCAGCTCGCGGCTCACCCCCTGCGCTGCCCTACGAGCTCAGCCCAAGCTGAGCACAGCACGCGACGCGCGTCCCAGTCAGGGAAACGTGTGCCAGGAAAATAACAGGTTAGGCACAAACGCTGCCTGTTTTGGGGGGAGTTTGGGAGCAAGAGCTCTATCCAAGCAGGAAGCACCGGGGCTCGTCCTCCTCGGCAGCGTGTGGGGCGGCAGCGAGGCCGGGTCCCACTGCCAGCAGCCAGGCCGGGTCTCGGGCACTCCGGGAGCGGGGAGAGGCCATGGAAGAGCCCCGGGAGCTGCCGGAGCGCCAGGAGGAGCCCGGGGAGAAACTCGGGAAGGGAGCACGGGGCAGGGCCCCCCTCCCGCCGCCTGCCGGGACACTCACCTGCGCCAGGGCCAGGCTGAAGCCGGGCCGCGCCGCCTCGCGCGTGGCCGCCAGCCCCTCCACGAGCCGCTTCAGCGCGTACTGCAGCTCGTCCTCCTGCAAGGCAGAGCCGCGCTCAGCCACGGGGACAAGGGACGGGGACAGGGACGGGGACGGGGCCGCCGCGCGCCTCACCTTGCCGCCGTCGCGCAGGTGGCTCAGCAGGCCCCGCGTGGCCGCCAGCCGCGCCTCCTGCTCGGGCCGCGCGATGTCCCAGAAGAGGTCGAGGAAGGCGCGGCCCCGGCGCAGCACGCC
>JAWLRI010000232.1:403402-421928 GCA_034781795.1 Crypturellus tataupa
GGCGGCGGGCGCGGGGAGGAAATGGGAGGGCTCGGCGGGGCCGCCGCGTACGGGCGGGCGCGGGGCCCCCCTGCTGGAGCCGGCCCCCATAGCGGGGTCCGGATGCCCTGCGTGCGGCTGAGGGTGAAGGGATTGAAGGGGTCGGGGCTGCGGAAACCCCTTTGGGACGGCCCGCCAGAGCCCCCTTGGGGAAAGGCTGGAGCTGAGCAGTTGAGCACTCTGCTCCCGTCAAACTTAAGTTATCTATCTTCTCCTCCCTGATTTTTAAAAATTATTATTTTAATCTACAAAAACAATAACTAGCAATATTAAACTTGCTTGAAATCAGATTAGGAAGGTACAGGTGGGGTTCTCTGAAGATTATGCTCTACAGCTCTGTCTACACTAAAATGAAACAGCCGTGTAACTGCTGAATAAATGCTCTTTACAAACAAATGTTAACAAGTATGCTGTCTTGTATCTCAGTCTTCCCAGATACATTTCCGGATCATGATCTGGATATGTTTTCTGTCCTTTCATGTAGTTACAGGAATGCAGTTTCATTTCTGGTCTGTTTAAGCATCATGGAGGAGCTATTACTGTCATCAGAATTTTTTTCCTCATATTCTCTTATAGTACAAATTTTGTAAATGTAGTTCCTTTTTTTAATTACTTTTTTCAATGCTCAAACACCCTTTGTGTGCAAAGATCCCAGAACAAAAAAAAAGACAGACAATATAACTACTTAAAGTTTTGATGCTTCCTATACTCTATATAAGAACCTTGGCCTTGAAGCTAATCTAAAGTGGCACTTGTATAGTAAATCCTGGTGCTGCTTTGAAGCCCAAACCAGGAAATGTAGGTATCTTCTATGAAGTTGTAAAACTGTTGCCTTCATATCCAGATTTTTTTTAATAGAGCACTAAACCATCTCTCAAGCAAGGCTTGGATACTGGTTTGGGTCAACTAGAGGTGTCCTGCTGATTAGGAGATGCCTCTGATGAGGAGATGAGGAAGAACACATACTGAATTAACTGTGGTTTTAAGCTTTCGATCCTACTAGCATTAAAATAGGATGCAACTTCCACTAGCATTTAACTTACAGCTCTTGCTACAAAAGAAATTTATGATGCCAGATCCTAACGGGTCACTGTGCTTTGTACGAAGTCTTATAATATTTGTAGTTGAGGACATGACTTGTGTTCTTGAAGGTTCTGAGAAAAGGATCATTTCTCAACCTAACAGGTTTTTTACCCATTTCTAGGCCATGCAGCATTGTTAGGATAGTGTAAACACTGTTGAGGCTTGATGATTTCTCTTGAATTTTCATTTGAAGTAACAATTGATCTGTAGGGAGAATTAAGTTGGGGTTTAAGTGAGGTGCATAGAAAACTAATTAATTCCTAGCAAGCTCTAATCCATCTAGAGTCTTTCTTAGGCTTGCATTAATAGTATCCTGATAGTGCCTAAATAGTATCATGCTTTGGCTCTCAGGGTATCCACTTTACCCTAGATGAGAGCTGTGTAGCTAACATTAAATAACAAAGGCTTAATATTAAAGATGGTGAGTGTTTTTAAGTCCAAAATCTGACACCAGAATCGGTACCTAAGAATGCTGTGGCCTTGCTGAGACTCTCTGAACATCTGTAGAGCTTCTCAGAGTTGAAGGCAATTACAAGCATTTGTCAGCCCTGATTTGCTGGCAGGCTGTTTATTTAGGTGTGGCTTTAAGCACTGAGCTTTACTCAAAGGTTGAACGTCATCTGCTGAAGTGTTGTACCAATAATTGAAAATAAAGAGCCAGTCTATATTGTTTTGGCATGCTGGATCTTGTGTCTTAGCCATTTGCTGTTAACAAATACCTCCCAACAAGCTTTTCTTGAAGATATGTGATGCTATTATAGAGATGTGTTAAGTTACTTGAATAAAGTAGGTGCATATTTAGAGTTATGTATGGAGGCTCCTAACAAATCTTGCATCCTGCTGTTTCCTCATGGCATCTGTAGTAAAATGCTAACATTGGAATCATATTAGGTACAACAGCCTAATCAATACAAAGGTAAATACTGAGTTATTGTTTTGGTAGTTAGTTGAAAGGCTTTTAAATTCAAATCCTATCTAAAAGATGCCTAGTTTTGAGCCTTTGACAGATTTTGTTTTCTGGAGAGACTAACTGAAACTTTCCAAAACAGTAGCTTTAAAATGATTATTTGATTGTTACTACTTCCCTATTAGAGATATTTGCTTCTGTCTCTGCTAGAAGCAAGCTTTCTTATTTTGCTTTCCTTTTCAGCTTTCTGAAAATAAAATTACAAGTTTCTTAAGGCTCCCATATTAAGATGACATAGTTATTACCTAATTGTTGGAGCTAAAGTTATCCTGAGTGGAGATATGAGTGGAGATATCAAATACTCATTTAACATTTTTGATGCTGACCTGGTTCACTTAGTTCAAAAATGTTCTTAATTATAGTTGTTTCTTGTCCTATTGTTATAAGTGAGTGTCTTCATTCCATCTCATTGTTTTTTGAAATTAGAAGGAATTATTGAAATGAGAAGTCAGTCTTTTGGGGCTCAATTTTTGCTCTAAAAAATTAGAGAAGCATAGAAAGAGTTTCCTAAAGTGCTGCAGCTGTATCTAAATACTGTGGGAAATTTAATTTGGAACTTGGGCGAGGACCATGACTGCAATACAGATGAAGACCACAATAACCAATATATACATTTGATAACTGATGTCTGCATCAAACTTAAACATTGACTGTTTTTGTTGTTGTTGTTTTTCCTGACTTAATATCAATAGTAATTGCATAATAGGACATTGATTTTCACATCTTTTCCCTCCCCATGAAATTCTTGTATGTTACGGTAGCAAAAGTTTATTAGCAGAGCAAGATTAAAATGCTTTAGGGACTGTTGACTGTGAACTTGAGGGTGTGGTTTCAGAAGCAGTTTGAATTGATCCAGGCAGAAGCTGCCTTTGAGAGCAGTAGTTCTTGCCCTAACTTCCATTCCTCTTTTGTGTTGGCATTAGTGTTTTTGCAGCTGGCCAGATCACCTCACCAGTCTGGCTGAGAACCCATCTTTAGGTGAGTTTTCAGATGAATCAGCTCGCTGATGGAGATGATTGGCAGTCCAGAGAACATGGCAGGAACATACAGAAGGGGAGAAATATTCCTTTTAGGCTCCACCTAAGTGATTCTGATGTTCATGATAGAATACAAAACCTAAGGCTTTGGCTGCAAGTTACATGTATGGTACTTTAATAGTTGTTCATAAACCTATAGATGAGAATGAGCAGTTAAGTCATGATGGTATTGATTTTTACATGCTGTAGAGCTCTAGATGGATGGCTCTGCTTTCTTGGAACTCCTTAACTTTAGTCATAATTTTTTTTTAGTGCTACTGTTTATATACAAGCATCTGAACGTTGGCAGTTTCTCTTTTTGAGTATATTTCTGACTCTGGATTACTTGTGAATGAGGTGAAGATAGATAAATGATAAGGTTAAAAATACTAAAATATGAAATAAGGTGGATGTGAATATTAAAAATGCTATGTAGATTGTGATTTGCTTAAATGTAGCAGCATGCTCTTTTGATGTCAAATGACTCCTGGACAGAACTGCTACCATGAATAGGCATAAATGACAGGCTTATCTAGAAAGTGTTAACAGAAATTTTTAATAAGTTTTCTTAGCGAATTCATTAGCAATAATAGAACACTTGGGACATGAAACAGAGATGGACAATGATTACATTGCTTGCAGTGTGCACCCAGATAGTCAAAATAAAACAATAAAATTATTGGATAAGCCTTTGGCAGACTAATCTTAAAGCAAACTAAATAGTCTGTACCACAGTAGCTAATCCTGGTTTGGTACACTTGTTCCACTGTGCTCTTAAATGTGCAGTGAGCCTTGGGAGAAGGGCACAGGCATAGACCAAACCTAGTAAAAGTAAGGTGTTAAAAGAGCACCTGAGCAAAGCAGTACACAAAGCATCTCTGGGAAAGCTGAACGCAGGCAAGGGAATGGCTATTGAAACTACTGGCAGTAGCATCTTTTGGTCTAGAAGTCCTGTGGAACTGTTATGACTTAAGGTTGCCTTATGCCGTGATAAAACTTTGTGTTTGTAACAATGATCAAATTTTAAAAGCTTAGGAACTACATGTTCTTGCGTATGTGCTGCATTAATACAGTAATGCAACTGTATTAGCTTAGCTTAGTTTCTCAGCAAACCAATGTTGATAGCCCTAGCTGAGACTAGAGAAAAGATAGGAAAAGGCCACCTACTCTTCCTCAATCTGTAACTCTCAAGCCACAGAGAAGTAAACTTCCAAGTATCACAGCTTCTTGATTACTCTGCTTTAGAGTTTCTTGCTCAAATAAGCTTTTTACTCTGTGTTCAGTTAGAGCCTTCCAGCCCAGGTACCTATTAGGTATCTGACAGTTGGTCCTGGCAATAACTTTTCAGAGCTAGAAAATGCTTTTGTTGAGTTAACACTACTGAAATAATTTGAGTGGCTGTGGAGTACATTATTTGGTTGAAAGTATTATGCTCAGTTTAATATCAGAATGCAATGAAGAGGCTGTACCACACAAATATTTCTTTGTGGATTATTAATGTTTCAGTCTGAAATGTATTTTGGGGAAGGGATGGATGGGAGCAGTACAGATAACTTTGTTGCAGTCTTTTCAGTGGATTATAAGAGGAAGTTTGCTCATCATGTCGTTACCAAGTTCACCTGCAATGTACTTAAACCGCTGTTTTGTTTAACTCCCCCTATTACTGGTCAGATAATACTGAAAAGACATTGGTTGATACTGGAAGTGGCATGTGCAAACAAAAGGATGGAAAAATTAGCTATAGTTGTAGAAAACACCACTTTCAAAGTCAAAAAACACCTGATGATACTCAAGACGCCATTACTAACTCTTTGGGGAATCGCATGCCAGAGTCTAACACTGTTTTTTCAACAGGTCCCGTGGTGGTGGCCTTGGTTCCCGCAGACAGAAAGAGCTGCCAACAGAACCCCCTTTCACAGCATACGTGGGAAATCTACCTTTCAACACTGTTCAAGGAGACATAGATGCAATCTTCAAGGATCTCAGTGTAAGGAGTGTACGACTAGTCAGAGACAAGGAAACGGACAAATTTAAAGGTGAGTATTCGAAACTGTTCTAGATGTGGATGGCTGAAAACAGGAGATTTGGTGTCCTTCTAAATTAACCATTGTTCTAATGGTGAATATCAGTCTTAACTCTCAAGTCCCAGGTAGCTTGTCAGTGTAGGCTTGTTCTTTCATGTTGACTTATGCAAGTTTCTTTCACTAAAAAACATCACTTGAGTGAGATTCACAGATGAGAAGAGACAAGATTTGCCTTGGCATAAAAGAGCTTTCTCAAATCTAATACCTTGTATGGATTATAACAAACCCTATATGCCTGATCCGATTGAGTTCAAAGATATCGAAGTCTTGAGTACCCTCACAGTTTGTTCTAGCTCACAGGACTCCCACTGATGCCCCTCTGCCATTTGTTGAGTAGGGAAGAAACTCAATTAGGCCATTCAGGCAATAGTATTACAGGAAGCAAATGTTTTAGATGGGTGGCACCTTTTTACATTGGAGTTGCGACCATGAGAAGAGTGCTATATTCTTTGTAAGATTTTTTTTTTTCTATTTTAGAGAAGAGAAAACTCAAGTATCAGAGAGTCTCAGAAAAGAAATAGCAAATTCACTAAATATGGTGACACAATTAGATTGCTGTTCAAGCAGATGCTTCAGCTTCTTGTTAAAAGATACTAACACCCAAACATCAGTGTCCAACTAAATAGCTGATTAAAGGCATAGCTCAAAGCTAATCTGTAATGAGAACAGATAAGGAAATGAAGCTAATCAGAGTCATAGCATTTGTGTAGTGTCCATATGAAGAACTATATTGCAGAGCTATATTTTCCCAGCTGTTAATAGACATAGGTAATACGTTTGTCCTATGTCTGGTGCCTGAGTAGTGTACATCTTGCATTTATCCTAGCTCATGGCTGAAAGGAGGCTATTAGCAGATATGTAGGAAGAGAAACTTATAAATGGCTCTTCAATTGCTGATATTAACTTGTGAGGCTCTCCTTACAGGATTTTGTTACGTAGAGTTTGATGAGGTGGAATCACTCAAGGAAGCTCTAACGTATGATGGTGCAGTAAGTATACTTCAAATTAATTTGTGAAACAAAGATGAGCATGAGTCTCATACTCTTTAGACACTTACCTGGCAACTTCTGAAAAGATTTTCTTTCGTTTGACAGCTTTTGGGTGACCGATCACTCCGAGTGGACATAGCAGAAGGCAGAAAACAGGATAAAGGTGGTTTTGGCTTCAGAAAAGGTGGTGGGCCTGATGACAGAGGTGACTTTCTTAAGAATTTTCTTTAAATGTAACAGTTATCACTGCTGGTGCTAGCTAATGCTAAGACAAGGCATGCAAGTAAATCTCCCGCGAAGAGTATATGAAAGTAGAAATAGTGCATATTCCTTTCTAACTTAGTTGTTGCTGTTCCTCAGATGTCTGGAATAGATGCGCTTTGTGTCCAACAGCTGAATGTGTTATTCCTAGCCCAGGAAGTGAGACCAATACCCCTAGTCATGTACATTGTCTTGCAGAGGACAATCGTAAACCCAACAGTCTGATCTGCTACTATTTTATTGTTGTGCAAGAAAGTGGGTAAGCCATGTAAAGACAAGCTTACAAATAGTTGACTTGAAATATCTCATGTTCCAGTGTGAAATAGGCTTTGTCACAAATAGTCACAAAGTTTACCAGAACTAGACTCAAGTGCATTTCTAAGTGTGTCTAATGTGTACTAAAGAAGAGTTTTTTTGACCACATATTCTTGGTTAACTTAACCTTGCTCTTTGTTCCTGTTCAATGGTACTAGATAAATACTGAAACTAAAACATTTTCCAGCAGCATGACTTCGGCTATTAAAGGACTGAAACTTTGGTTTGGTTTCCCCTTGATCAGTCTTTTCCACAGTTTCAGACCTGAACACAATTGTGGCTTTTTTCCTAGGAATGGGAGGAGGTCCCCGAGAATCCAGAGGAGGTGGATGGGATCCCAGAGATGACTTCAATTCTGGTATCAGTATTAAAACTTATGTAGACAGGCAGTCTGCAAAGCACGGAAGTGTTCTCATTTTCATGTCAGCTACATTTGTCCCCATTTGCTGTTTTTTTCCTACTGTATGCCAACCTGGGACATCCTACAGTTGCAGAAGGATCCTTTCAGGGAAATTCCATTGCTTTTTTACAGTCTTGACTGTAAATTTTACGAAACTGTCTTAAATGTCAGAAGTTTTTGAAACGTAGTTTATGTTGCCTAGAGGACTACATTCCTCAGACATAAAACAATGTATATTTTTGAATAGTAGCAGAAGCAGACTACCGTGGGGAAAAAAACCTGATACCAGTGCTGTATTCTCTTGAAGCAAGGACTTTGAGTCCCCTACATGGTGCATCCATTAAATAATTGACTTCCAGGGTATGTTGGGGTTGCAAACACTTTTTTAATGTTTAAAAAAAAATTGCTTCTGAAGTTTCTAGGTCTGTCATGGCAGCAAAAAACGGAGCTGGCTGACTAAAAGCTAGTTTTGGAGCTGCCATGTGTGTGGGGGTGGGGTTTGTTGTTTTTTTGGCTTTGGGTTATCAAAATACTTTGCCAGATACTATACCCCAAAGTGACACTAATGTTTGTCCTCTGAAGTAATGGGTTTGGTCCATTTTCTGATGGGGAGATGTTGGCAGATGCTAACTTTGCAGTGTCCCTGCATGAATGAAATGGATGAAGTACAAGCAGCAGGTAACAAAACATACCGTCTCCATGAGCACAAAACCTTATGCATGGTGCAGATAAAGCAAGCTTGCTGCAGTGCTGTGCTTAACTTGCCTTCATAGCTAAGCATTATGGTGTCTTAAATTGCACTTTTTTGTAACTAATTAGAGTTGTTGCAGCTGGTTAGATGCTGGAGGATTCACCTGTGCACCAAAAGTTTAGCACTTAGCTGCTGCAGATTTTCTCCTCAGCTTTTATTACCTTGTTCTGGATCCGGTCTTCAAAGACTGCCATTCTGGTATGGAATGAAGGAACAATCCTACAACTCTGGCATATATATTGAAGCACAGGGAAAAATGTCAGATGCGAAGAAAACAAATTTCTTTTCCAGGAAACTTCTGAAAAACTGAATATATTCCCCTTTTGATATCCTGCTAGTCTGAAATATCCTCCTCCTGTTGAATGCAAATGGTGGAGATGTACTCTAGGTATCTTTAGAGTCATTGGTATAGATCAAGATAGTCATTGGTACAGAGAATGGAACTTTGATCAGTTATGATTCTTGATTTTTTTTTTCCTCAATACATACACTGAAGAAGTGCAGCCAACTTCATATTTAGTTTGAATTGTTTTGTTTCCTGACATTTGTTAGTCTAGTAAAAGGTCTCCTTAGCTTAGTAATAACATCTGTGACTCACTTTTTCAAAGATCATTGACAGGTAGTCATAGTGTAACTGGGAAGCCGTGGGATTGTGGTCTTTTTGTTTGTTTGTCTTAAGGCTCTTATGTTTGTTTGTTCTTTTTCCTTTTTTCTTTAAGGACTTTTATCTGTTTTACCTCTAGCTCTTCTCATTTACTCTGTTCCTGTAAATTTTCTGTTAAGGCTGTAGCCAGTGTGATCAAACAGCTTCTGCTGTAGTCTGTGAATTCACCTAATGATGTTAATCTGAAGTTGAAGCTCGTAATTCTCATTTGGAGACTGACTCAAAGATTGAGTATGGAATAAGCCTCTAGATGGATGAAGCAAGCTTTGAATTCCGGAATGGCATACTTGAAATCAAGTGGAATCTCTATGATGGCCACATATATATTAGAGATCTGCAAAGCAATCTGCCTGCAGACAAAGGATCTTGGTAAAGTGTCAGGTGCAACATCTTGGATTGACAGCAATAGCATGCAAGGTTTTCCAGTCACCCAGAAATAAAAAATCTGGAGAGGAAATATTGCAGAATGTGTTCTTAAAATACACCATCTTCTTTCTTCAGGATTCAAAGATGATGACTTCTTGGGAGGTCGGGGTAGAGGAACTCGTCCTGGAGACCGGCGACCACCTGGTGCCTCAATGGGAACTGGTGGCACCGGTCGTTTCAGAGATGGGCCTCCCCTTCGTGGATCTTCCATGGACTTCAGAGAGCCAACAGAAGGTAAACTGGAAAGTCTTGCAGAATTCAGCCTTCCTTCCTTTAGAAAGGAAACTCCTGCTTTCTCCTTTAGGCTAAAGCAACCCTCTGTGATGGACAAATCTTAACGTTGATGTCTTTTTCTTTCAGAGGAAAGAGCACAGCGGCCCCGACTTCAGCTCAAACCTCGAACAGTTGCTACTCCCCTCAATCAAGTAGCCAACCCCAACTCTGCTATCTTTGGTGGAGCCAAACCCCGAGAGGAAGTAGTAAAAGAGCACGACTGAGCTTGGGGTTGAGAGGGAATGGGGAGGCGGGAGAAAAAGCAAGACAGTACAGAGTGACTAGCTCTGCTGGAATGTCAACCCTGCAGTTTACCATTCCTGCCATCTGGCATTTGTCCTCTTTAAAACCGAAAACACAGAGCTTGTGAATGCATGTCAGCTGTTAACAAGTGGTTTTTAGTACGTTCTTGGCTTTGCTGTATCTAGTGCCTGCTTTGTGCTGCGTTTCCCTCTTCTGTTTCCTTCCAAGCAGCACAATTGCCAGTAGGTAAGGCAGTGTAACTTCTTCCACCAGTGTGGAGGTCTCTGGACAAATGTGCTGCTTCACCTCCTCCTTTCTGGGTTTGTTTTACTTTAGAAGCACAGGTTAGGCTTAGTTACTACCCTGTATTGTTTCCTTTTACTTCCTCAGTGCTCCTCTTCTGACCTGCATGTCTTGTTCTGTATTGCTGTGGCTCTGAAGAGGAAAGCTGGAGAGTCCAGACAAGTTGAGCAGTTAGAGTAATTTACAGTTCTAACCATGTAGTGAGATACCATTGATGACAACTGATGATAGAATTACTGTATACAGCATAATTCTTTATTAAAACGGAGGGGGATCACTGCCCTTTCACACAGGTCACTGTGAAATACCAGCTTAATAGATGCAAATAAAATTAGCTGAGAGGAAACCTGGTGAATTGGTAGCATCTCTATAGATAAAGCATCTGCCAGTAGACTTCTGGCTTTTGACTTCAAAATGGCATAACACTACACTTCTGAGCTCAAGGTTAGTGCTGCAAAAATGTGCCTGTTTGAGCACAACTCACTGGCTCTTCCTGCTTAAATTCTTTGGGTTTTACATGTTTGGTAAATTTTTAAATGAAGTTTATACAAATAAAATTGACTTTTTTATTTTTGTTTAAGGAGTGTATACTTTGCCATGCAATGTGTAATTGCCATTACCCTCTGTATTTCTTCAACCAGTGGTGTACAGTTGTAAGACCTCTGCTTTCAGAATACCTTGCAAAGGGATAGATAAGAATCCAATATGCTTTAGATCCTGCTCATGTAGAAGTTTGGGTAAAAAGCATCTCTAGTTGCCACATCTCTCTGAACTTGAAATGTTTCTTGCCACTGTTCCTGGGAGTATATATGTGGGAAGAGGGAGGTGAGGGAAACGGGAGGCTGGAGCAAAGCGGGAGGAGCATATTCATGTTTAAAAACAAAACCTGACTGTAACACTCTGTAGACAGGTCTGCATGAGAAGAACTCTTGCCCCTAGTGCTAGTGCTGATAAAGCAGCCAACACACCAGAATATTCACCAGAGGAGTTAGGAGGCATGGCTGCTTTGTTACAAGCCTCACTGCTAGTAGTGAATTTCTTCCTTAAAGTTACCTTTTTGTCACATCAGAGTCCCAGCAATTTACAGAACTACTTTCCTTCCTTCTGCCTGTCACTTAATCTGCTTTGGAGATAAGAACCATTTGTCTAACACTAATACTTAATTTAAGACAGACATGCATTTGTGTGGTTGTATTCCAAACCAATGATTGACCTATTTACATCTTCAATGTGGAAAAGATTTTAAGAACAAAATTCCCATATAAAAATTCACCTCTAGTCAAGACAGTTGACTTTTAAATGTAAAAAGAAAACAAAAAAAAAGGAAAAAGGAAAAACAAATTCCAAACACTTAACACATTCTGCTTCATAACAAATTTATGGATATGGTATTTTGTGAATGATCTTTTAAATAAAAGAAAACATTAAGTAATATTTAACATGGGTCTTTATTTTAAGTCTGCTGTAGCTTGTTTTGTTTTCCAATTCTCCAATGCTCAGTTGATTGGAAATTTGGTTCCCTAAATCTTTTAAGACAACTTTTAGTATCAGCCACACTTTCTGTATATGTAAGGAGGGAGGGGAAGAAAGCAGGAGTAGCTGAGTCAGACAAGTGCTGGGAAAATGCAGGTGGCAGAAAACTTGGGTGGGGCTGGCACTAAGCTCAAGTTTTTTGTCCCGGGCTTCTGTGTGACCTTAGTTCTGTGCCTAGCACTTGCTTTTGCAAAAGTTGGAAAGTCTTGCAGTTCGTATAGCTCTTGGTACTGTCCCTTTTCCAGAGGTTGGGTTCTGTTCACCTCAACAACTCCCTGCCTGGTAAAGGACAAAACTGTGACCTCCCAGCTTGAGCTGTGACAAATTTTTAAGGTAGTGGCTTTATATACTGTGACAAGAATGAAAAGATGGGATTGCTGCTGCTCTTCCCTGTTTCTCCTAAGCCTTTAGCAAGAATCTTGTTCCCCTAGGCCCAACTGCTGATGAGACTGTTGCCTTTTGTCTTTGGCTGAGAGCAGGCTCCAGAGTAATCTAAAAGAGGGAAAGAGGTTTTTGTTCAAGTAGCAAGCTCTGACCTTCCCACTGGACTTGATGCCTTCCTTTACATGGAAGGATGGAGGGCGAGTCTGCCTTCCAGCGTGCAGGCCAACCGTTGGGTCCACACTTGCTCTTGAGCCAAGGATCTGCCTCCTGCTCTGGAGCACCTTGGCTGTAGATGAAGAGTTACTGGAGGGGTAGGGATAGGGCTAACTGGCTGCAGGTGGAAAATCCCCACCTGCCCCTGCTAGATGTGCTCAGGATGGGCTTTCCAGCCTCTTAATAGTAGAAGCTGCTATTTCATTGGGCTGCATGGAGAAAAGCAGCCCTGCTTTGCAAAGTAGCAGAGTGGTAGGAAGTGGCTTATCCTGTTTTAATAAATAGTCTCGGGTACCTATTAATCCTTATCTGGTCAATCATTCCCCAGTAGTGAAAAAGGCTTAATGCTGATACTGTTTATTACCTATTTTGAACAGCTTTCCTTGGATGCTTGTGTTGCTTTTGCAGTTGCCTGGTTTCTTTAGAGCATCCTGCCTTATGCTTCTATGGTTTAAGGTCATACTCTTCTGTTTTCTTCCCTCTTTAAAAACTTGTTTAATTGATCACCATTCTCAAATTATAACTAAATTATTCCAGCACAGAAATACAGCGAACTAGTTCTTGCCAACAACTATTTTCTTATAAACATGGCATTTACATTTTGTAGGAGGAAGCTGGATTTGCCCTACTGGCAAAATGCTGTTAACGTATGGACCGTGATGTAATTTACCTGCCCCTTTAAGCTAATTACAGCATGGCCCAGCCTAGACCATGAAGGTTGCCAACAGTGGCAACAAATTGATAATTCACTCTCTACACTTGCAGTTAATCCTGGTGGTTGTGCAGAGCCTTCCTGAAGCTTGAATCTAAAAGCCAGTAATGACATTACTACCAACACACACTGGGACTAGGGAAGAGCTTCCAGCACTGACTGAATTTTAGGAGTCCTGCTGGACAACCCGAGCTGGTTGTGACCAAGGGCTTGACCAAGACTTACTGTCCCAATGCAATCTGGATGATGCTGGTATTTCTTTCAGTGTTTGTGTTAATATTATAGTTTCAAGCCCACCTTTAGCACAGAGTATAGTATTTGTTACCTGTGGTATTAACTGCCGATTTGTCTTCAAGAACAAATGATAAAAACTTGAGGATTTTAGAACAAATCCTATAATATTGCAACGCAACCTTTTCAAAAAAATGTATGAATAAAGCGGGTAGAGTTCTGCAAAGCCTGATGGCTCCTTCAGCACAGCAGTGGTTACCGTCCGAGCAGCCCTTGTCCTGCTGAGCACTTTGAACAACATTATTTGGAGTGACTTCTCTTCCCCAGGGATCTCACTGCTCATCTCGAGCGTGTCCTTGGACAAACACTGCGTGTGTCAAGGCTGCTCCAAGCCGTGCAGCTTAGAGCCAGACGTAGGGCACTGGTTTTCTAACCTGACCTCATTCTTTCTCGCTCGGTGGAAATACTTCTCATGCTGATTCAAACTGGCTTTTAGCAAGAACCCTGTCAATGAGCAGTTACCTGCAGGCAGCTTTAATTTGGAGCTGAAGTTTTTGCTTTATTTTCTAGTGTTATTTTACTGTATTTTACTACCATGTGAGAGCAAAGGCTCTGAAGGAGTGAGGGGTCAGCATTGTCCAGATGTACTCCAGTGCAGAGTCAATTTCTTTTGCAGTTCTCAAGGGCATTTCATTAGACTTGATTCTTGAGATGCAGTTTCTGGGTGTTGCTTGTCTTAACTTTTCAGACAGAGGAGTTGCTGGGGCTGAAGAGGAATTTGATTTCCAGGTGAGATAGGAATTTTCTAATCTGGTAGCTGAATCCTTCTTCAATACCATTTTACCCATGACAGGACTTCAAGGAGTCAAATACATACCAAACTGCAGTGGTTTTCTGCATTAGCCTTAGGTCCAGGATCACGTTCCTCCTGTAGCTCTCTGGGTGACTGACTCGACCATTTTATGGTTTCCTTTTACACAGCTGCAACAACTCTGCTGCATAACCTTGCTTGCTCAGCAGCAAGTTAATTTTCATGTTGGCTTTCCTCCCTCCCATCCCCCTCGAAGCAAGGGGTGTCCCTGGGCTCCAAGGATCTGCAGCACCAGCACAGACACAATCTGCTCACCTGCCCGCTACCCCGTGCTCAGGGGAAGCTGTAGCGTGTCCAGGGGCTCTGGGTCAGGAACGGGAGCTCTGGGGCCGCTGCCTGGAGTCGCTCCTGCTCCTTCCCATCAGGCAGGTTTGAGCCGGCGTGGAGCAGAGGGACCCGCTCCCTACCAGGGGGACGTTCACTTGGTGCCACCGCTTCCCGGGAGCTGCCTCTTCATTTCACATACACCAAAAACCTCCAAGCACCTCTATAAACCTGCGACATCTGCACTGTAATGAATCTGGATAATTTGTGTAAAATCAAATAAAAGCACTCAAACCTTCTAGATTTTGTGTATGTGTCGAAATGGAGGAATTATTTTGGCAACAAGGATGAACTAAGGAGAATAAGAAGGGGAAGAGGCATTCTAGCAGCACAGGGAGGAGCAGGAATAGTCTTTGCAAGCCCCATTGGGCCCCTTCTTGCAGAGCACGTTGGAGCGTTAGCCACGAGCCTTCCTTCCACTGGGTGGTAGCAGAATGTACGGCAGCTGCACCGAGCGGCTTCCGCGTCTGCGAGGAGGGAGCTGGGCAGCGGGCAGGGAGGAGGCGGCGCTTCCTCTTGCGCAGGGCAAGCGCTCGAGCAGCCGGAGCGGGCAGGAAAGTCGCAGCGCGTCCCTTATGGAAACACACACACGCTGCCTGACCTGTCCAAAAAACTCCCCTGAGGCGACACTTTCATCAAAGCTCCCGGGTATTTGGTAAAGCTCAAGTCGCTCCTAGCTGGTACAAGACGTGTTTTATTCTAGTCCCATAGTTCATTCCAACAGCGCTGGATGCCTCACTCAGTATCAGCTCTGGGAGAAAGAGACTCTGGGAGCTCAGAAACTTTTCCTAAAAACTCCCCACCTGCGCTGTTTGGCTGTAGATGGGCCTGATTGCCATAATTCCGGACTTCCTAATCACTTTTTACTGAGAGTTTGTGATGAGCACTAGTTACAACATCTGCCATAAGCGAATGCAACTGGTCTGTGATCCAACCCCACCTTTGCCTGAAAGGATTCAGCCCAGTCCCAAGGGACCACAGAGCCTCGTGCTCCCAGGTGAAGCGGGAAGAGGGGCTGGTTTTCCACAGCCCATCTGGGGCTTGGGAGATCTTTCTGTGTTAGGTTGACTGTACAACACAGGAAAAAAGAGGAGGACAAAAGAATAGTTCGGTAGATAAGTGGTCAAACCGACTAAAGGAACAGATATCCTGTACTTGGTCAGTGAAAAAGGCTGAAGAGGAGAAGATTTCAAAAAGGATGGAGAAAAATGGAATCACAATGAGGAGTTTTATATAATTTACTGCAGCAGAGGGAGAAAAAAAAAAAACGCTTCAGTGTCTTTGACCTTCTGTTAGAGCAGAAATGGCTTCTGGCAGCAAGCCCAGATGGAGTGCAGGGATTACGGGAGAACGAGGCTGGGTCTGGTGCAGCGCCTGGCGCACCGGCTGCCTGCGCTGCTGGACGGCCCCTGGCTGCACCCCGGCCAGCAAGGAGGTCTGTTCTGGCCTCCCAAAAAGCAGAATTCGGGTTGTGTTGGTAACTGCTTGGGGCAGGGGCCATGGTCTGCCCCTTGGGACGTTCAGTGGGTTAAATCTAGCTTTTCTTATGTTAAATATAGTGATGCTATGATATAATGATATCATGGTGTCTCTATGACTGTAACATTGCAATAATTATACTCTGATCAAAGTTAAAAACTGAGGTGGGGAGTTTTTGAAAGACACCAAGGTCTTTGAAGGGCATCCTTCCCCCAGGGAGCTGCCGTGCCATCCTCCAGGTCCCCCCGGCGTTGCGTGGTCGGAAAACCTGGCAGCAGAGCGGCTCCTCCAGCACGGAGTCAGCCGGACCCGCTCCGGAGAGCCGGGTCTGCCGCACGCGGTGCCCTGGGGGCCCTGGGTGACCAACACGAGGGGCTGCTGCAGCGCGGCCACGGGTGGTAACTTCCCTGTGAGGCTGAGTCATCCGTGGAGCTGCAAGAGCGAGCAGAGAAGCCACATGCAAGTGGCTGTTTTTACCATTGCCTGTCCCTAGTAGAATAACAGTTGTTTTTTTTTTTTCTGAAACAAACAAAGAAGACAACATGCCGTCCTCCCCCGTGCGTTCAGAGCAACGGTTCTGCTCTAAGCAGTGTTTTTGCAAGTTTTCTATCATTGATCACCAGCTTATGTTGAAAGAGTTAAAAAGAAAGTTAGAAATCACTTAACAAAGGTGCTTCCTAGCGAAGACCTCTGCTAGGAATGCTGTCCCTTGAACAGCCGCACTGCAGTCAGAAACACACTGCAGGTTACGGGGGATCTGTCCTGGAGACCCCAGCCACAGACCATCCCAGCACATTCGGAGCTCTTCCCGGCAGCGGGGCCAGAGGTCTGTGCTGGTTCCATGGCAGGTGTCTGCACCTGGAGGCCGTGTGGGCACCTCTCTGGATGCAGCAGGAGCGCAATGTTCTTTGATCCTTCGGTTAGCAGTAGAATAGGCAATGCTTAAAGAGATTTGCATGTGTGCAAACCACAGTTAACTCCCTTAGAGTGACGCTTCCTCTGAACGTTTGATAGCGGAGTTCCCAGTTGCAAATAGTTGTCTTTTTTCAGTCGTTTTTAGGATTAAAAAAAACCCGCCATCTACTTAATGAGAGCGATGAATGTAGCTGACCAGCTGTGACAGCTTGAGAATGACCCATGATGTATTTTGTTAAATATAACAAAAATCTGTTCCCTTTCTGAGTAGTTTAGGTGGCTGCATGTGAGGGAGGTAGCGCGGACCCTTCCTGGCTGCATGGGCAACAGCAAGATGTGTCTTTTCCTGTACAGCTCTGAAGCGTGTGGCTGTCCCTTCCCCTCCATAGCTACAAATACGGGGGACTGTTGCATGCACATGCAGGCGAGAGCAGGACACAGCTCTTGTGTGCCATGTCGGGACGTAAAGCCAGTAAATAAATGCACAGTCATTCATAAAGCTTTGCTGTGCTGCTCAGATGCAAAAGAAAATCCTTGAGGTGCTTTTTAAAACCGCAGTGAATTTGTGTCTGGTATCTGCAAAAAAGATCAGTGCTGTGGCCGGGAGGCTGCTTTTGTGCCTGTAGCTCTGGACAGCAGCGGGTTGGGGTTGGCTCTGGGATCTACCTGTAGCAGCAGCAGCCTCGGGTTCGGGGCTGTGTTTTTGGGCCTTCCTCTTCCTCCCTGCAGAACCGAAGCCCACGCTTCCTTTCAGCCCTATCCGCCCTGGGCAGCCCGGGCAGCGTCTGCCGCGAGCAGAACGCGGTGCAAAGTGAATTCCCGCAGAGGCCGTTTGCAAACAGGAAAGTCGCTGCCGTCCTCGGCCCCGCAGGGACAGCGGCCAAACCTCAGCCCCGCGGGGCCGGCGCGGCGCCCGCGCTCCTCCTCTCGCGGCTCTGCAGGCTGCGCGGGAGCTGCACCCCCACGGTGCAGCTGACGCGCAGCAGCAGCGTGACGAAGAGGCGCGGGTAGAGGCCCAGCACCGCGGGGCCGGACTCGGCGGCAGACATGATCTCATGCAGCGCGCACGTGGCCTGCGGAGACAGCGGCGGCTCCCGTTAGGAGAGAACGGGAGCGCGCGCGGACGCCGGCAACGCGACTCCGGGGCCCGCGGGGAACGGCGTTTCCAGCCGGGCAGCCGGGGAAGGGGAGCGGATCCCGGGATGCCGGGATTCCGGGCAGGGTTTTTTGAGCACCGACGCATTTGCAAAGCCCCTGATTGCTGCCCCGGGTGTCAAATCCAAGCGATCCGCAGGAGGGGAGGGCGGCTGCGACTGCGGCGGCACCACCTGCATCTGGTGCCGCGGAGCAGGAGGAAATTTTCACAGCTGCTTTTGCGCTTAGGGAGCTGCCAAGCTGGGTTTATTTTTCTGGAGGGATAAAACGCAAAGTGGCCTCCCCCGGGGGGCCGGACACCTGAGAGGCTTTTTACGAGGCCGCGGATTAGCTCTAAGAGGCATTATGGAGCGGCGCGCTGTTGGCAGAGCCGCGGGCGGCCCCGGGGACACTCACCGCGAGCGGCAGCGGCGTGGCCACGCGCTCCGAGCCGCTGCCCAGCAGGAAGCACTTGCTCTCCTTGTAGGGCACGTCCCTGTTCACCTTGTCCAGGAGCAGCTCCAGGATCTGCGCGGCCAGGGCCGGCTCCGAGGCCAGGGCCCTCCACATGGCGCACGTGTGGCTGCGGGAGAGGACGGAGCGGGTCGGTGCCGTCCGCGGATCCGCTGCCCGTCCCCGTGCCGCCGGCACCGGGATTGTCGCCCACCACCGGGAATGCGAGCGGGAGCCCCAGCAGCTCCGCTCGCCCCGGGGACCCCACGGCCTCCCCAAAAGCTGCCGCAAACCCGGGGCTTCCCCAGTTCCTCCTTGGCCCCGCGTGCTTCCCAAGCCTGCCCTCCTCCAAAGGAACCAAATTGGAATTACGGAACGGAATTACAGAACGGAATTGGAATTACGGAACGGAATTGGAATTACGGCACGAGGAGGAGGACAAGCGACTCCTCCCGAGGCCTCA
>JAWLRI010000232.1:422750-441340 GCA_034781795.1 Crypturellus tataupa
CGCGCCGGGCGGGCGGCGGGTCCCGCGCGTGACGCGGCGCTCAGGCGGCCGCGCTCAGGGCGGAGGAACGGGCTCCTCACGGCACAGGAGCCCCTGGTCGGGCCGGGGAGGGCGGCTCTTCAACAGAAATGGCTCCTTCTTGAGCCCGGGTCAGCCCAGGGCGTCCAGGTGGCCATTTCATGGGCTCAAAGCCCCCGCTGGCAGGGGTCCCTGCCGGCCTCTTGCGCGGCACTGGGAGCTGCTATGTTGCACCGCTCCGTCCCCCTCTGCTCCTGAGCTCCCCAGTTGCCCATTTCTAATTGCTTTTTTCCCCCGTTTTCTTTCAGCTTCCAAGCGAGAAAAGCAGCAGAGTGAGCGGAGGAGACCGTAAGTCACATTTCACCGCTGTGCTTCTCGCAAACCACCTGGCCTGGGGCTGGGACCCCGGCAAAGGCTGTGCCGCGTTCGTGTGCTCCCATCACCCGCCTAGCTGAAAAAGAAAAGACTATAAAGATAAAAATCCTGCAGAATCTCAGGCTATGGGTGTGCAGAGAAGCCCCCGAGGCCTTGGACAGGCTGCACTGCCCTAGAGGGGACAGGGGCTCTGACACCGTGAGTTGCTCTTTAGGTTGAACAAGCTAGTGGTAAAGAGGAAGGGCAAGTCCTTATCTGGTGCCATCGCATGCCAAGGCGAGGCAGGGAGCCTCAGCAAGCGCAGTCCTGTGTTCGGCGCTAGTCAGGACACGTGCCGGAGCCGAGCAGCAAGCCTGCAGCACTAAGGAGAATACCGCAGTGCGCACACGCGTGCCGCCTGCCTCGTTTCCTCCAGTAACGCTAAAACCGCAGCTAATCCTTCTGCGATGGAGCAAACATGATGCAGAGGGGCTCTGCAATGGCTCCTGTGGGGCCAGCGGTGTCTAGGGGGCTGTAGAGGGCTCCAAAATGTCCTACCAAAATGTCTTGACTTGTTGAAGTTTTATCTGGCTTAGGTCATTTGACTGCGGGCTCGTGATACTGCGCGTCCTTCTCTGCTAGATAAGTTTTGTTGTAGTTTTGGCTTTTTGCAAGCCGAGTGATTTAACGAGATGTGCTTGTGGACTTTGCGATTTGATTGATGCCTCCACACCAGCCCCGCACCATCAGCACCAGCCCAAGGAAGAGGAGTGACCTGATAAAGAGGGAGAAAAGAGCAGAGACCCCCGCGGCCCCAAGTTAGATGTGAGGAGTGCTTATATCCACCCACGGCTGAACGGGAGTTGAATCCTGCTGTGCGCTGGAGAGCAGCTCTCGTGCTAAATAAAGACGAGAGAGGATTAGTGATGGTGTATATTATTTCTGGCCAATATTAAGGGATCCTGGGAGCAGGTGGGATAACAGATGTGGTGAGACAATAGGAATTTAAGACTTTCCACAGGTTAATGCCTTTCTTTTTTTTCTCCTGGGTGAAAAGGGGATGCTGGCCTCCCAAGATTAATTTAAATATATCTTAATTAGTGCATAAAGTGTCAGAGTAGGAATTAATCCTAATAAATGCTGTGTTCCTCATCCCTGGTCGTTCTCTTAGTCGATGTAGGCTGCTCTGCCAGCAAACGGTGAAGAGCAGGAGAGGAGGCCAAAGTGAGACTTCAAAGGAGCAGACCTCTATATGTCATCACAAGCAATAAAGCAAGGGAAAGAGTTGGGAAGCTGCTCCCAGGTTCCTTCTGTCCTTGCAGGAGAAGCTGAGCCACAGAAGTGTGATATTCCATAGAGCTCGGCTCAGTGCTGTGCTCCCCTCTGCTCACCAAAGAAGGGAGTTTATTGCACCTTGTTGTATCCCTGTGAATTCAACCTTGTTATTTTTCCATTTTTTTTTCTTTTTCCAGGCTTGAAAATCCACAGAGCTTTGAGGTGATTCGATCCCGTTCTAGTAAGTATGGGGCTTGCAGGCCGCTCAGGGTGTGCTGGCCAGGGTGAGCCTGCCTTTCTGCAGTGCTCAGAATGGCAAATACTGCCTTAAGAGTAAAAGGGTGACCTCAAAAGCAGGCTGCCTGATGACACACTACTTAAGTTTTCAATACAGCCTTAGATGCTTCTAGGGATATGAATTCCTAATGCTTAAAAAAAAAAAAAATAACTCCACTTTGAAAATTAGTCACCAAGCCGGTGTCATTGAAATATAAATGTTCAAAACCCACTGCTTGCACTGTAGAAATGGCAGCGTGGGATGAACCTGAATTGATAAGTGTGACTCACTTATTGTCGTCCTCGTACTATTTCCTGCGGCAAATTTGGTTACACACTGACCTTTAATTTTTATCCTCAAGCAAACTGAAAGCGGGGGGAGCTCCAGGCCAGCTGCTGCAAACAGCCGCGTGGGGACCGAGCCCTGCGCCCACCTTTTGCTCCAGGTGGCCCAAGGGACAACGGTGGCTGCAACCAAAGCTCGTGCACTGGAGGTGCATCCTTAGTTGTAAGGGAAGGGCACTGAAGCATGGAAGATACCAGCAAATCAAGCAAGATTGGGGCAGATTAAGAAATAAGATAGCAATTAGGACACACCTCTGGCGTGTGTTTGCTAGCTCTGCTGACCTTACATACAATCTTTTTTTTTTCTATTTGCTTCCTGTCCTGGCCCACTGTACACTTCCAAGGAGCTATTTGGAAGCTGTTTCACCCTGCCCTAGATAAATGGTTGTCAGGACCTGGAAATCCCATAAGTTTGGTGCTCGATGGTCCCTTTGAAACATGTGCTACTGCCCTAATCCTAATACTTGTTTTTCTTCTTAGTGCTAACCACAAGAAGACTAGAACAAAATAAGGAATGGGAAAACTCATCAGTTATAAGGTAGGTAAAAGAGCAAAACAAAAATCTAGCAATAGAGCCAAGGCTGGATGAAGTTTACCCCAAATATGGGTGTGTTCAGAATGGGCAGGTCCTGAATCCTATAGATCTGTCTTGGGTTATACTGGATTTATTGCCAGTCCCTAGTGCTTTTAGTCTTTTTTTCCTGATTTTTCTTCAGTCTATCTGTACTCTACTAATAACTGTTTGAAACAGAAGAAAGGAAATGAACTGTCATTATACACAAGAGGTACATAAGGAAAAGGGAACTGTGTTCTTTGCTTCTGACCAGTTTGACATGAGAAATCTCATTTTCCCCCTTATTGTAATCCCGGGAAATACATGGCAAAAACCCTGCTGGAATAGCCAGGCATAGTTATTCCTATCTCGGGGGGCTATATAAAACTGTGCGTCCGACTGGTTGGCATATTATGAATTTTCATGCAGTTTCACAAGGCTTACTCCTTGCGTAGGCTTTGCTGTGGTTTGTAATATGTAGGACAGTTTGATCAGGCCCTTTTGCTGTGATTCCGAGCTATGAGCGGATGCACAGCAGCATCTGCAGGAGCCTGCAGCGGGTTTCTCTTTTTCAGGAAAGGCAATGAGGAACTCAATACCGCACGTGGCGTTGGAAGTGGTGAGTGTTTCTCCAAAGAGAGCCATTTATTTAAAACTCTTGTCAGTCTGTCCAGGAGTGGGGGAAGTACCTAATGCAAAGCTCAGAAATGGGAAGGTTGCAAATCTCTGCTCACTTGTGTGGCTGGGAGCTCCCCGCAGCTTTGGAGAAATGGAGCCTCGGAGAGGATGTTCACGTGGGAGTCAGGCAGCGATTGCGGGGCTGCCCCTGCAGCCTGCACTTCCCCATGGCTTGGGCCGTGGAGGTGAAGAGCTGTGCGCGGGAGGAACTACCGAGGGTAAAACATTGGCGGCTTCATCATCTAGCTGCCCCCAGCGTTTTTGTAATGCAAACCTGTGCTTTTTTCCAGGGGGCAGGGCTGAATCCCGATACCAGAACTTCCTGAAAGGTAAATGCTGCAACATAAAAGCATGTAAGGGGATGGGTATTGAGGGGCAGGAGCCACTGAAACCAGAAGAAGTCACTCCTCTATCTGTACCTGGCCGCGCTAGCAGAATCACTCAGCTCTGTCCTCGGCCAGCGCGTCGGGGTCCTGTGGGGTGCCTGGCTGCTGCCGCCTTCACCCGGCTCCGCTTTGTGTCAGGGCTGGCAGCTACGTGATGTTACCATGTGCTAACGGCAAAACTGTTTGTCCCTGCAGAAGAGCAGCTGGACGAGGAGGCCACCTACGTGTAAGTCACTTGTCCCCCAGCCCCTGCACCCCTGGGATGGCTAGAGGGGCAGTTGGTGGCCACGCCAAGCCCCTTGAGCAGGGTTGAGACATGGGCGTCATAGCCACGAGCAGTCCCCATGTGTGTGTCCCCCATGCAGATGTCGCTAATGGAGGCACTTCTTTCCGCAGCGACCCGATATCGTGGGATTACTACAACTGTGTGAATCCTGTGTCTCCGCATGGTAAGGCTGTGGAACATCTGTTCAGGCTGTCCTGGGGACGCTGGGGTTCCAGCCACATCTTCCTTCTCTACATTTGTGCTCTGTTACCATATGGCCTAGAGCAAACATGAGTCAAAAAGGCACTTTCGTTAAGGAACGTAGCTGTGTGCTCGGCGTTAGGGCTGAAGAGCCATCCCAAACCATCGCAGGAAATGCAGGCACCCTCAACGGTGGTGCAAACCCCCACGCTCTCACACAGCCACCTCCCGCTTTGCCCATAGCATATTGAAAGGACAGTGACAGAAGAGATGCTAAAGCTCCAGCAAAGGAGTGTGAGATGGACCTTGTGTTTAAATCATTTAGCAGTGCAAGTCCAGGCAGCAGGTTGCGCCACGCTGCATGGTGGAAATGTTTGTTGTGGGCCTCACAGGAAGGGATTGTGCAAGTCCATGGAGCATCAGCCCATCTGCTGGTTACAGGCACCACAGCCCAAATGCAGCCCTGCATCAGGAAGCTCCAGACTGCAAGAAACCCTCTATTCTCGCCCCATTTCTGCGACAGCTGAGGAAGCAGCTTTAGGCGGTGCTGGTGTGGGCAGTGTGCTTGGTGGACGCTCTGACCAGGGTGGCTTTGGGAGGCCAAGTCCTCGCTGTGCTGCACTGAGTGTCCCCCAGCGCTGGCCTGAGTTGGGGCCGTGAGCTTGGTGTGTGCGCCCGCCGGCAGGCAGCTGGCTTGGAGGAAAGTGGAAGTGGGCCGGGCAACGGCAGCTGTGTTTACCCCATCTGTGAAACCTTTCCAGCTTGGGCACCGTGACCACATCAACTGTTGGAGCTTCAGTTTTTGGCACCTGTGGTTGTAATTCTGATGTGGCAAAGGAGGAGTCAGTGGTGCTTTGAGTGTCCAGGTGCCAGTCTGCAGCCCAGGCAGGATCAGCTCTCTGCTCTGCCTCACGCTTCCTGTGTGACCTTGACCAAGCCTCTTTACAGTTCCTTATCTCAGTTCCTTCTCAATCTGAGAATAACCCCAGGAAAATGCAGCAGTCACCATCTTAACGCCCGCCAGGAAGGAAAAACCTTTCCCAGCCGCTAGGCTGGATTCCATGCCTGGAGATTGCCTGCCTTCTAGGACCAAGCTCCCCCTGCTTGCTTTAGGAGCTGTTTTAGGGCTAGTAACTCTGCTTAGCTTTTATTCCCACCTGTAAGAGTTGCTCCTGAGAGCTTTCTTTTATCTTGGCTCCTTTGTCTGAGGTCACTCAGGCAAAAATTACTGTGCAAACCAAGGCTTAGCTGGCTGTCCGTAGAGCTGGCAGTAGCATCTCAGTGGGGCAGAGTCTGCCCAGTTTGGCTCTGCTAGAGATGTCCTAGCCCTGGTTCAGGGCAGCCCGAAGATCACAAAGACCTAACATTGTTTTTAACTAATGTGGCTTTTGTTCTGGTAAATAGCCTTTTCCTATAGGCAGGTGTTACCAAAACCCTGCAGGCAATCCCTATATCACCTGTATTTCTCATATCCTTTTCCTTCTTTCTTCTTTCTGCCAGAAAAAGAGGAGGATTCCAACTCCTATCAAAATGTGATCGTTGGAGCATGTCTCGGCTCCAATTCAGGTAAATGTCATGGCTTATGTGTGTTGTACAAAGGTATCTAGAAGCCCAGGTGTGGACCAAGAGCTGCTCACTTAAGGGAAGAACGATTAGTCCTTTCAGTGTTGTTGTAGCCAAGATCTACTGCAGTTTCAGGCCCTAGCTGAGATTTCTAATCACTTCCAGACCAAGAAGGCAGCAGCCAGTGAGGCCCTGGAGCACATACTGGACTTTGAATCCTGCAGTCCTGGGATGTTGCTACCAAAACAGGAAGCCAGTTTGGTTTCCTTCAGTGATTTATGCAATGTTTTCTACACTGATAAACCCTGCACCTGCTCCTTTTTAGCTCTATATGGAGTGATTGGAGGAGGCAGGAGTAGCAGGAGCCACTGTGATCCCTATCCAAGCCTACAGAAAGCAAGGCATGTGGTCAGGCCTGGAAAATAGATGAGGCAGCATCAGGAGACCTGCAGCCTGGACAGCCACATGCCTGGCTGGAAACTCAGCCACGTGTCTGTCACCGGGTGAGAGGGTAGGAAGGGGGTTCACAGAGACCCATTTTGAGTCCACTTGTTGTTTAGCATCATCTGTCCCAACTCTTCTTAGTCACAGATGACCTGGGAGACTATGAGAACAGCACAGCAATCCACATATGGACGCTGCAACAAGGTACGTTCTCAGCAGCTATTTCCTATTTATTGATAGGGCTCACGGGTACAATGGCTGTTGTGCTAGACCAGTATAGATCATCATGATGCAGACAGCACCACTCTGCTGAGATGATTCTCCCCAGTTATCCATGATAAACACTTAAGGTCATGTGCAAACTGCTGCAGACACGGCAGTTGAACTCTGCCACCTAGTCTGAGGAGATCTGGCATTTCTGGTTATTTCCCAGTGCCCAGGCCCAAGATCTCACCACAAGCTGCCACAGAAGGATGTCCCTATTCGTATCTTATCCTCTTAAATTTTGAAGTATCCCTGATGCAGATTTAGCCTTGTGCTGTAATCCCGTAAGACAAAGAAATGCACGACATGCAGATTCAATGTCACCAGTGTCAAAACTGCCAATATCCTGCAGTACCTATTGGTATTATTTCTTAAGATAACCTTTAAACAAGGGAGTTCCAACTCTTGTGTGCAGCCTGGCCTGGGGGATGCTGGTGAATGCAGATGTGTATATGTAAGAGCTCTGTGGCTGGTGCGTAGGCTGCCTAAGCAAACTAGTTCTTATTACCCTGCTTGTGCACTCTCTGTGTGCTCTTTAGGTTAAATCTAAGTCCGTGTGTTTGGCTCTGAAGAACTCTAAAATACCTGCCTGCACAATGTGTGCAAGTTTGTTGTGACCGTTCTGAAGGCCATCCAAGGAAACCTTGACTCTGTGATACGGGTTTCTTAGCCTAGATGAGGAAATGTTTTGACACTGAAAGTTAAAAATACTGGCAGGACGCCCTGTACATGTATGATGTGTGCATGTGTTTAGATCAGCCCACTTACTGATCAGAACTTTCTTCCTAGTAACTGTGAATGTAGAAAGCCCAGATGAGGAGCCGGATTATGTCAACACGAACCCTGCATCAGGCCTTGCATCTCTGCCAAAGCAAAGGTAACAGGACCAAATACCTGCTGTGTGTTTACTTGGGGGTGGGAGGATCATGTGCTAGGAACGACTCATGCTCAGAGCAGAGAGAGCATCCCTGGTGCTCTGCAGCCCTGCTGCCAGTTTTTAGCAGCCCTTGGGGCTGTGTAGGAAGCCAGGTCTGTTCCCTAAGCACATCCCAGCCTGCTTGCTACCTCTTTAGCTGGCGCTAAGCCACATAGCACAGACCGTGAAGATATATTTGCCCTAGCACTGCCCTTCTGCAACACACAGGAGTTCAAAGGTTCTAGAGTGGCTTTAGGCAGCTCTGTGGCCAATGGAGCCTTGTGCTGCAACGCGGCGCACACAGGAACCCCCGAACCCCTCTCGTTTGTGTAGCTCAGAAGCAGAGCGCCGCAAGGGACTCCCTGGTCTCAGCTGAGCTGCTCTGATAATGCTGAATATCCTGCCCTTCTATCAGCAGCAACCTGATGTTGGGGATACAGAGTTACTCGAGTCAGTTAAAAACAAAACCTGCTGCAGAAAGATCTCGTGGCACTAAATGAGTGGGTGATAAAATGCAGTGTTAGTGAATGCACAGTAAAGTACAGGAGAAAAACAACTCCAGAGATGCCATGCACAGCGACAGGTTCTGCATCAGCTACTGCAGCTCAGCAGGAGCTCTTGCACTCTTGGGGGACAGTTCTCAGCAAACATCTGCTGAGCTCAGCAGGGATCACAAAAGCTGATAAATGTGTGTTATAAAGGAAAAGAGGAAAATCCCCTGCTAATGTCTAAATTAAGGCATCGCCACATGCTCATTACTGCATAGTGTTTGTCACCAGACTGGCCAAGGACTCCACCTGGGAGATGTTCTGGGGCAGAATCCCTGTTTTTTCTTGGTTTTCCTCTCTGAGCACGTCCAGAGCCCAGGTGTGACTGTCTTTATGAGTCCAGTTCCAGGAAATTATGGGCACCAAACTGTGAGCACCCATGGTGAGCAACCACCACCCAGCGAGCCCTTTCTGAAGCCATACAGAATATTTAAGACTGTTCCACCCATCCAAAGCGCAGTCACACTAGCCACATGTTACAGCAGTTGCTTGGAACCTGAGCACTCTGTTCCTGGCAGCATTAACTCATAGAAAATTTGCTAGAGGGGAAACTGAGAAAGAGACAGGTCATATGTTTTAGTCAAGGACTTTGGCATGTGTTGCCACTTGTGTCGTGCAACTCATTTCCAAAGTCACATGCACAAGGTCTGGATGACCACGCTCTGCCCAGGGAGGGGAACATGGGCAGCAAACAGAGCTCAGGGTGCTAACGCCTCCTCCCTGTGCAAGCTCAGCGTGGGACCAGCCCCGAAACACCGTCCCTGCCGCAGCAGGACTGCACTGCTACATGTGCGTCCCTGCTTTAGCTGGAGGAAGTGAAAATAGTATTGTAAAAATGGTCTGTTGCAGACAGGGCTGTAGAGAAGAACCCGTTTGGAAGGTGTGCCTCACTACTGGAGGAGGAAGGAAACAGGCAGCAGAGTTAAAGTGGGCATTAAAAGGCAGCAGACTCACTGTTTTTTTCCCCTCTTCTTTGAAGCACATCACGTAAAGTCTAAAGAAGCCTTTTGCCAAGCTGTAAAAGCATCCCCAGCGAACATGTATATTAAGGGGAATCTCCAATTCTGCAGTGAAATCTTTTCTCCGGATCGTGCCCAAGCTCCCTCAGAAGGGATGCAGCGGAAGGGCAGGAATGCTCTGCTTGAAGTCCCACCAAACTCCGTCTGCAAACACAGGATGGTTGGTCTGTGCCAAGTTTTCTCTTGTCAAGCATGAAATGAATCTCCAAATTGCTGAGCAGTGATGCAGCCAACTACTTATTTTGTCTGGCTGGGTCATGCAAGGTGCTGCTAAAACATAAGGATTGTGGTTCCAATTTAGTTCCTACAATCTCCTCCAGGAGCCGTTCCCAGCAAAAGGGAACCTGCAGGAAGAGGTCAGTTTTACAACAGCAGTGGTTTTCTGGAGCTAAATAAGATACCAAATCGTCACAAAAGCTAAGGACTAAAGAGGATTAAATCCCTGCTTTATCCCTGGCTAGTAATTCACAGTATTTATCTATGGTGGTTCTCCTTGTGCTTCGGGATGTGTTTTATAGCAGTATAGAGACACTGTAACGCCTGAGAAGGAACGATTTGTTAGTGCCAGCCTCAGAACCAGGCTCTCAGCGCTGCTGCAGGAACAGCACACCTGGAACTTAAGCCTTATCTCTTGAGCCCTCATGCACAGACTCGTCACTCTTGTCTCACTTATTTATTAAAGGTGAAAAGCCTCCAAAGAAAAGCCAGTGTTTTATTGCACCTTGATGTGTAACATATGTTGTATTTTTGGATGAGACAGACTGGGATATCCTCATTAGTGGTAAGAAGGAGCAGAGGAGATGCGAGGTGAGGAGAGTGGGACATCAGGAGCTTCCTGCAGCAAATGACATGGCTATATCTTTAGCGGGAATTAATGAGGACGCAGTTTGCCATTACACGTGTTTCTGTATTTTGTTTCTGTATAAGTTGTTTGATGTGTGACACAGGAGAAGATTTACTTGGAGCTCCTGCAAATGCATTTATTTGTGCTTCCATAGGATTTTTGCAACATAGAAATTCCCTAGGGAAAACATTTCCAGGGCTATGTGTGCAGTGAGCCAACAGCCTGGCTTTCTGCTCACTCCAGCCCCTGCTGGTTCAGCTTTGAAAGTTGCATTTTTCTGAGGTTTCAATGCTGTGCAAAAAAAGCCTGCGCAAACACGGATGCTGCCCATAGAGGAGAACATCTGTTTCCCAGTGAGCCTGCAGCGGGCACAGTGACACCCACAGCCTGTGCTGGCTCTGCGCAGCCTCCTGGAAGCGCAGGAGAATGACAAGGACATCTTTGTTCCTGAAACAGCCCTGAAAGTTTCATCCTTGCTGACCAATTCAGCACTTGAAGAAGCACTCCATTTTCTTTAAATGCTGCAGGGTGCATATTTTTCAAGATCTGTAGTCACTGGAGGCAAATGGAGACTTCCGTTTTCAGAGATGTGTGTTGATGTTATAGCTGCTTGTGATTCTGATCTCATAACCGGAGGGAGCCATTAAATGCTTAGTATAAGATTAACAGCTGTAAAAGATCCCTGGCACACAGTAATATATACAGTTAATCACTGCTAAGGAACTCCCAGGAAGTTCTAGCCTTGAACGCTACAATGCAAGATTTACTACTGCCTGTGCCCAGCAGGGCGGTGGGCTAAACCGATCACTTCCTGCTGCAACGTCTTCCCCTTGCCAAAATTTCCACTGAAAGCTGCAGAATCAAAGCGGGCTGAGCCCTGTGCAGACATGGAGCACATTCCCCTGCTTCACTGAGCGTGTGGGCAGCTCCATTTTTCAGCATCCCAGAACAATCGGCTTTGGAGAGGGCTAAATCCTGTCCTAGTTTGTAAAGCCCTGGATGTGCTTTCCAGGCAGTGATCTCATTGTGCTGGAAGACAACCAGGGATTCTTACAGGAAGCTTCATCAAAGTCACTATAATCTCATTCTGAAACCCTTCGAGTTTTGGTGCTAGATCACTGAACACCAAGAAGAAAACCATTTAGAGCAGGTAGGACTTGTGATTGTCCACATTTCTTCCTCCAGCACCGTAAGAATAAGCTACTCACTGCTGAGCTAGACACATCCAGAGCCGGTAAGGAGCAATGCAGCTTGTTCGGTGTTTTATGAAAGTGCAGCTACAACACCTCTTCCTTCTGCTCGGCAGTGAAAATGCTAGACCAGAACCCAAAGGCAGGAGAGGCTGCCTGGAACACACAGCCAAAGGAAAATTGGCTCCTCTAAAGCTTCCTTATTTCTTTATTTCATTTTCTCCTTTTAGGGAGAAAAAAGCTGTGATGCTCTAACTGCAGAAGACTCAGTATCTTAAGCTACTTACTGATTTACTAATCATTATAGGTTAGCAACGTGCTACTAGTGACAATTTACCTGTTGGGAATCAAAAGGTAATTTTGATAGAATTTAGTGAAAGAGGGAAATACTTTGAGTATCACAGCCATTATTCTTAGAGCTATTTCCTTTATTCCATTCAAGAACAAGCTTAAATGCATCTGTGCTCCCATTGTCAATTAATCTGCTTTCCTGCACTCAGAATTAAACAGGATTGTCTTAAAGCCCTGTCAGGTGAGCTTCGGGAAGCCTTGCTGGGGCCATTTAAGCTGCATTACCCTGCAGCTGAGTCAAGAAAGGAGGCTGTCCCCAGTCTCCGCTTCAGGGCAAGAGACAGTCTTTTAGATTGAAGCTGACTTCTGCTGCCAGCAAAGACCAGTTTGGCACAAAAGGGACAGGGTGAAAGGCAGACAGCTGTAACACACATATCCAGCAAAATTTGACTGCGATAATCAGAATATACTTAATATAATTAAGAGGGCTCCACTTGGAGATGCGTATCTCAGACCTAAGGTGGAATCCATCAATTTATATTTGATTTGATTTATATTTTATATTTATCTGCATTTCACTGTATTGCTCTTCTGTGCTTACAAATGTTACTTTTTTGGAAAACAAGTGTTTTCTAAAACTGAATAGTAGTAGTGATTTTTTTGTAAGCTGAAACTATAGCTAAAAAATAATGCCCAACCTGGCCAAATAAGAACAGAGTTGGGTATCACAGAAATTGAGAGATTTTTTAAAGATTCAAAGTGGATCTTTTTTGCTAGGTCTGGGTACTATTCCCAGAAGCAATTTTGCACATGTAGCAGAGAGGAAAAACTTGAGTGTTCCTCTGGACTGTTGCAGTCCTCTCCTCAGTTGTATCACACACAAGAGTTTTTGGTTTAAACCAGATTCAAAGGCTTTTATTAGTCTAAATAAAAAAATACAGACTTTTTTTTATAATAGAACCTAGTTGTTTTTCTGGCATTTAGTAAAACCAGAAGCACAAGCTGTTTCCAGGCAGAATTTGGGGGACACACAACTCTTACACACACAGTCACTTATCTCACCATTCCTTCATCTTCCAGAATGAGGAAGTCTTTCAGCTCAGTCAATACTCTAGCTTGCTGCAGGGGCTGCAGTCTTCTGGCATAGCCTGGCTAGCAGTCCGGCCATCTGCAAGAGCGAGTTCACCCCTTCCACTATCTTCATATGAGTGTATCCAATCTCCTGGTGACAAAGATATTGTCAAATCTTCTGCTTTTCTTAGTCCATTTGATCAGCAAAATATTGTCTGGTCTATTTTCATTTCTCTCAGTCTACATCTATTAAGACTGGTGACAGTCCACTAAATATCTCTTACTGCTAAAAGATTAGCTTCAGAGTCATTTGATCTTAAGTCTACCTTCTAAGAAATACCTATAGCACTCAGTGCTATCACCTCATGTAAACCAGCTTGAACATTAATTTTTAAAAATCTGTATTTCTCCACTTACTTTGCAGGGAGCAAGGTGCATGTATCTGAGAACAGATTTTAAATCTAGGAGTGATACCATTTGACAATTGTCTGCCAATATAATTTAATATTTCATGTTCTATTGGAGTACAATCAAATGTGCTCTTGTAAAAAGTTCTCAAAGTTAATCAAGCCTTTGATGTAATGGCTGCCTGAATTTATTATTTAGATTTGTTAATAATTCCACTTGAAAAATAAAGTGACATTCGTGATTAGGCTTTAGTCTCCAAGTAACCATTCTTACTGACAAACAGGTGAGGCACGGTGAGAAAGGAAAAAATAATAAAAAGTTAAAAGTATTTTTTCACTAATACCTAGTAAATCTCAAGTGGAAAACTTCAAGGCTGCTGCTATGTTATTGTCCTTTTTAAAAGCTCTCCAAACCCCAGCAGTAACTATGCTACTACTAACCTTGATAAATTCCAATTTCAGATATTCTGGCATTTGAAAGGTTTTACACACACGGAAGATGTTGCTAATCACATCTTCTGGAGAGTATCCAAGTCGCCACAGGTGGGCAAGAATCTGTGGAGGCAAGGATAAGTCAACCTTTATCTAGAAATTATCAGATGAGTTAAGTCTGTGTTCACCTTTGGCAGAGCTGCATTCAACAGCTCATCTGCATAGTTCTGCCCTTATCTTAAGAAGCAGGGCATGCTTCATAGCATACTCTTCAAAACAAGCATTTTGTAGAGAGATGTCTGACCACACAGGCACGCTGCATGAAAACCAACCTTGTATGCTTCATCAATATTCGCACTGATGCAGTGTTGTATCATTTCTTTCACAAGCAGAGGATGAGGCTCATCACATACCTATGCAAAAGAATATTAAATTTCAAGATAATAGAACCTCCTGTGCTATACCACCCCAGGAGCTTCAAGAAGCTTCTGTTCAGTTGAAGTATTGAAGTAAACTTATCCTATAATACAGGCTAAATTCACTATAGTTTAAGTAATTTGACTCAACAGCACTAAGTGAGATCCAGTAATACACTGAGATAGGTGTACAGCCAAAAAGTCTCAGAGTGACTGCAGTTTAGGTTAGGTGAAGCCATTAGTGGCAAATTCCAAAAGGCAAATGGACTTATTTTGCTTAATGCCATAATTGCTGTATACACTGAAGTGTCTGCAAACTAGCAAAGCACTCTAAGTTTCACATGTCTCAAGGAATGTCAAACACAATTGCAGGTGCTAGACTTCTGGCGGCACTGTTTTACACTATTACTAACCTTAAAAACATTTTCACTGTTTATAAAGCCAAATCCAGAATATGTGGACTGTAAGTTGTTTAATGCCTGTGAAAAGAAAAATTAGGATGTCAGTTATTTTCACAGCTGCTCTACTTCTGGCTTCAGGATGAAGTGTAGACTTCTTAGGAAATTATGCTAAATAAGTAGCTTTCATTTAAACAACAGAATAAACACCAAATATATGTATGATTTGTTTTCTCTAACAAGTCAGTATCTGATATTAATTATTTTCTAAGTAGGAAATCCACGTTTTAAGCCCAGCAAACCTGAACAATTTAACTACTCCTGTGCCACAGATCACACTCCCTTTGCCTTTCCTCTCCAAAGCTAAATCCTCAGAGTTTTTTGCTCTAAATAGATGTTTTAGAGATGTTTCACTGCCTTTCCTCTTTTACCTGTCTCATATCTCCTTGGGCTGTGAAGATAATGGCTTCCAGTCCATCATCTGTATATGGTACATCCTCCTTCTCAACAATTTTCAGTAATCTTGCAAGGATTTGCGAATCTGTCAGCTTGGTGTAACGTAGCACTGCACACCGAGACTGAATAGGTTCTAAGGATACAGATGCATAATTAACATTTCCCTTTTCTTCCAAGCTGAAAATAAATGTCTTTAAAAAAAATCTCAACTTCCAACTCTTAATTTATAATCTTCTATTACAGAAAAAGAATCTTTCAGCTCTGGACAGAATACAGTGTCTCCTTCAGCATATGCACTTACAGTCCCTTCACCTGAGTCCAAATGCGCTACTTGATTCTGCCTTCAATTTGCAAATACATATCAATCTCAGTTTCTATTCTGCTGTTTTTTTAAATATATGTATTTATCACACTATTTTAATTCCTCAGCAAAATCAGTCTAACTGTCTACTATATAGCAGTAGACAGTAGCAGTTATGCAAACTTTAAGATTTTGTCATAAGAAGCAGGACAACAGCTGTCAGAGAATTCACCAGTTACTCAGATAGGATCTTTTCTTATTATTATCTGAATTTTCAAGTGGTTTGAGTTTCAGATGTACCACACGCTTCTTCCAATAAGCAGATTCAAGGTATTTCTGAAAACTACTTTGAAAGGTAGCCAACAGCACAGAGAATATATTACAAAAGCAGGAACTGGCAGCACTTTACCTATGATTTTATCAGAGGCATTGCACGCAAGTGCAAAGCGTGTTGTTTTGGAATAGATTTCCATTGTTCTTCTCAGTGCTTGCTGTGCTCCATCTGTCATGCTGGGTGAAAGAAAAAGGAGTTAGGACAGATTTTGCCCTTCATTGACTTTTAACTGCAGCCTAATAACCATTTTTGTACTGGCTTTAGAGTTTACTCTTGCAGTGCTTTGTAAATCACTTGATATTCTGGCTTGGTAAGCTAAGCAGTTTTTGCTTAGCAGATCACCCTGCAATACAGTTGCTGAGATTTCTGTTAAACTAGCATATAAAGTTAACATTAAATCATTAATAGTCTGGAAAATGCTGCTAAGATACTAAGCATAGGCAAATTCAGGAGAATGTGCCTGTTTTCATCCAGTGAATAATAGTGTCTACAGTAAGCAGGAGTCTTTTCAAGCAAAAATAGTCATTAAATTGGATGATGCTATTTCACATTCAGATAGAACCCAGGGTGTTTCAATCCAGTATTCAGTTTCCCTTTAAATGCAGCAATTTCTGCTTGATTTAAGAAATCTCATAACAGTGTTTGTCATCGCATATCTATTTCTTAACAAATTATTTCTGATAGCCTGATAGAAATAGCTAAGACGATTTCTGATAGGCAGTTTGCAGGTAAGAAGACAGACAGAACACATTTCATGTGGTAGCTGAGGTCAAGAGGAAAACAAAGTACCTGTCTGCTTCATCAAGGATGATTATTTTATGACGACCTTTTGGAAGTGTGACCTTCTGCTGGGCAAACATTTTGATTTTGTTTCTCACAACATCAATGCCCCTGGAACAGGAAGTAATTCAAGATAAGTTGGGCAAAGCTTAATAATAGATCTTATTCTGCAGCAGTGCCATTCCTGAGCACCCCATTCTCAATAAGAATCACAGAATTAAGATCGGAAGGAACCTCTGGAGATCCCAGAGGCAAAAGGCAAGGTTAAGAAGTGAACAAGGGCAGCTTTTTAGACTGCTTTGCCACTTTGCCAATACTTTACATAGCTATGTCCACAGAGCCAGCTATAACGCAAAATAGTCTAAGAGAAATAGCTGGACAAACTGCATTTTACTGGCACAACATAGACACTTTCCTACTCAAAGTCCCACCAAAGAATTGCTTTGAAAACATAAATGACTTTATATTTATTCTGTCTTGAACATGAATGTTATAATTCTATAGCTCTTCTGTAATCTAGATTAACCAAGGCAATATAATGTATTATACTCCTATACAACCTTCCATTATCACCCTCAGAATACTTCAGGATACAGTCTGCTAAAGGACTTTGGAAATATTATATTAGGCATTAGCACCTGATCCTTGGAAAAGATTCAGTGCCCTCTACAAATATAACACATCCTACATGTTAATCATCTAACTTTACAGCTCTGATTTCCATCACTTTTTGTACGAAGCAGTGAATAGTGCCATTCATCCTCTCTTTCTTCTTTGGAGCATTTTTATGAATGCAAGAAACAACTCTTTTTAAAGAGTTTTTTTTACAGACTCTGTACTCCTTCTGTTTATGTTTTTAGTGTTTCAAAGTATATGTCAAGTTTGTCATCAGATGACAATAGGTCTATTAATGGATAGCTAGACATCATCTAACTGAATTGGAAAAGTGGCATAAAAACACAGTATTAGAGGCATCACAGAAGCGCTAAGCCCATCAAGCCTGTGCGAATTCAATTAAAAATAAAATCAGATACGAGTTTCTTCATCAAGACTCTGACTGGATATACACAGCTGTCATTCTCACCTGTCATTTGAGGCATTCAGCTCCAGAACAGCATCCTTGAAAGCAGGGCCAAGCAGAGCACGAGCCAAGCAGAGGATACTGGTGGTTTTACCTGTTCCTGGAGGACCCTAGGAATGCAACGGTGGCTGTTCAGTTTTATCACACTGTCTCATTTGGATTCTCTGCAATCACTGCATAGCTGCAACGCAGGAACGGGAGGGAGAACCTTGCACCAGGAGGTGCTCAAGTCCAGATCCAGCCCCCAGCAGCAAGCAGTGGCTGCAGGGAGAACGGGACATGCCTCAACAGGCACCTAGAGACCAAGTTAATTCTCAACCGAAGGATATTTCTCATCTATTCTGCCCAGAATATTGCTCTGTGGCCAGAAAATCATGATTTCCTTCACCCCCACATTTAGGAACCAGGCAAATCTACACTAGGAGGCAACTGCAGCTCGGGCTTAGGAGCCAGGACCAACACAGTGAAATAGCGCGTAGCACAGCAATACTTACTGCAATTATAATATTCGGGACATTCCCCTCTTTTGCAAAGACCTAAGATAAAATAGAAAAAAAATGGTTTAAGAGAACTGGGACCAAATAGGACTCCTTTTTAACCGTGAGTAGAAGAACTAATATTTCTTCTCTTCCCTCCTGCTTCCATTTTTTGAATCTCACTGTTGTCATGTTTCGTTTTAATTTTCAATTAGAAGTCAACCCCTAGAATAATGAGAAGACTTGAAAAACATTTATTATCCAAACTCTTAGTATTCTTGCATTCCATCTGCTTTAATTACTTATTTGCTGGTATGTGCCTTCTGCTAACAAAACAATATGATCACCAGCTAATTTATCAAAGATTTTTTTCCCTTTTCTTGTAGAATAACTGCTAAGTATCAAAACTGGGCCAGGATAAACAACATTCTGATTTTGTAAGGAATACTTCTTTAGCAAACCAATCAAATATGTTCTGAAATGTATCATTTCTACATGAAGTCAGGAAGGTTTTTTTTTTCTTTCCTTCCACCAAACTGTGGGGTTTTGCTGTTGTTTGTTTATTTTGGACTATTTTGTTTGTTTTTCTGGACTAGTGTATAAATCACGAAGGGAAAGGCACACACCTCCAGCCTGCTCACGGTGTCCTGGTTCCCAACTACTTCACAGAGCTTCACCGGTCTGTATTTCTCCACCCTGTAAAGTCAAACCCCAAGGCTAGAGCGCGCCTGAAGGAGCCTTTTCATGGTGTTTTTGCGCAAAAGGAGGGCTTCCTTCCGCGGCACCGACTCCACAAGCCGAGTTTTGCGCGGCTCGAGGCGGGGCAGGGCGGACACGGGGGAGCCCGGGCGCTCGCGGCCGCCTCAGCCCGTTCGCCGCCCCGGGCGCCATGGCGCCGCCTCACGGCCCTCAAGAAGCCACGGCCAAACCCAGAAGCACCACCTTACATAATCCTTTCGGTTCACAGAGGGAAACCTGCGGCTAGCACAACGGGTATGGAGTCTGGTT
>JAWLRI010000232.1:441572-457057 GCA_034781795.1 Crypturellus tataupa
CGCTGCCGGGCCCGCCCTGCGGGGAGGGGCCCCGGCGGCCCGGCCTCCTGGGCGGCTACGGGAGGAGCGGCCTGCGGAGGCCCCAAGCTGGGCCTTGCTGGGCCGGCGCGGGCCTAGCGGGTGAGACCTTGGGGAGGTGCTCGGCACTGCTCGGAGAGCGCGGATTTAGGGCTCCGGCTTTGGTCCTCAGGGGCCTTTCGTTTATACATATAGAATCAAAAACAAAGCGAAACAAAACCTCATTGCGGAACAAGGGATGCTGCTCCAGGTGGGAGATTGTGGCCATGCTGTTCGATGTCAGGGCTGGGCAGCTGGATGCATCAGCAGCTCCGGGGGCCTCGGTGCTATCTCAAGCCCCACTGATGCCCCACGGGGTCAGTGCTGCTGCTGTCGGTTTAGCGGGCAGGGGTTTTCCTTCCGTCCAGGATACGGCCCCTTGGGAAGTGTTTCTGGTTTAAGGTCAGTGTGAAGCAGGCAATCGGTACTGGTCGTATGTCAACTCCTGTGCGTGTGGTGTTGCCCCTCTTGGAGGATGCGACATCCTCTTAGAGGATGTCTTTGCATCGCTCACCAAGGTGTTGGCATTCCGGTGTGCTTATTTTAAGGGCTGGTGCTAGGTGACAATGTTGTCTTTGGCACGGTTTGTTTCTGCCCGTGGTAGTGCTGGCAGATGCTGAGTTTTTCATGAGATTTCTGAATTCTGCAGGCTGCAGTTTTTGCTATGCAAAGCGTAGTTTTGTGTGTAAGCTTTTATGTAGGCGCATTGGTTGGTGGTTTATTTATTTATTTTTATTATTAATAGTTGTATGCAGCTCAGAGTGGTTTTGGGACAAGTGTTGCCTCAGGGTGGAATTGTAACTGATCTGCAGACTGTGTATGGCCATGTAAATTAACTGCGGATTTCACCCATTGGAGGTAAAATAGGAGAACAAAATGCATAAGTATGTGGCTTTTGAGGGCAAGACAGACAGTTTTCAGTGCTTAGTCTGATCCTAGCACACATATTGCCTAAATACATTGTTCTTGTAACACATTAGACTTGCCACGTTACTCCAGCCTTTGGATTTAGCTTACTGCAGCATTCAGCAGAAGCCAGAACGAGACGATGAAATACTGCAGCTGCATTCGGCACTGCTGGTCGTAAAAGTCAGTCAGTGTAACGCCCTGGACACGCTTTGCTTCCCTGCCAAATTAAGCAGTTGTGACACGCTTAGGGTGTGCCAGCCTCTAGATAAGACACCATTTCCCTGGCCAGCATTAATTCTCCCATTCTATGTGCAGTATTGCTGCTGATAAGAACCCAGAGGACTGTGAGAACGACCATTCATAAAAATTGCCGCCAAGAACCTGATGACAGATTTTGTGATACGTTTCTGCTAATCGGTTGCAAGGCGCGTTTCTTGGGTGTGCAGTCTTGTAAAACTCTGCAGTCCGGTGCACCCCGCTGTAGACAGAAGTTCCTCACATTTCCACAGTGATGCTCTGGTTTGTTAGAAACAGAGCAAGTATCTGTTGAGAGCACAAGGATATTAAGTGATGTGTGGCAGGTAGCCCTATTTTTAACGTAGTCTCCGTTGAAATTACAGAATGTGCTCCAGATAAAATGAATTCCAAATTCAGTGCTGAAAAGGCAGAATGATGCTTTTGAGCCATCGTCAAAGATGTACGAGCGTGCCTGAATGCACTACGTGTAACAGTGTTATCTTGAAAGGGGAATGGTCTTGAATTTAACACAATGCCTTCCTGCCTCCCTCTCCAAAACAAACACATAAGAGGTTTGTTAAATATCTGTTCTAGAATCCAGGCACACACTTTTCACCAACAAGTCACTAAGCAAGAGGAGTGCTTGTCTTGGATTCAGTCAGTGACTGCAGATCTTATGGTTGTCCCAGGGGCTATGACACCCCAGCTGCAAGTGCTTAGTGGAGTAGGGAATGAGCCCTTTAAAGACCATGTGGAGACTTTATTCTCAGAATGGCTTTGGTCAAGAATTTGTGCCTTGGCCCTTAGGGGAAGCTGAAGAAGGAGGGTGTAGCAGGTTTTGTCAGAGGATCAAGCAAAAATTATAACAAAAAGGGTTCAAGAAATCCGTCATGTTATATGCTGTGATAGGAACTGAAGGTGGTTCGTTAGATATTGAAGAAGTGAGACACTGAAAGGGAGGCAGAAGTTGAAGACAGTGAAGAGTGACAGTGAAGAAATAATGATGTGAAATGTAAAAGCCAAAAGGCAATACAGGTAAAGCCTGAAAGAAGCAGTTAACTTCAGGCAAATCATTAGTGAAAAATATGTATCCACATTGCATGTTCTTAGAGAGAATAATAAAAATCTTGAATACAATGCTTTTTGGAGGTAGATGAGGATAGTCTTATATTCAGGGCCATTTTGCTTTTGGATTAACACTGTGTAGAGACCTTAAATTGTGGTGTTGGGGAAAGTGCGAAGCTCCTTCAGCTGCTCATTCCTTTTCCCCCCCAACCCTGCAGCCCTGCTTAAAGCTGTCACCTCGTATTGCAGCGCACTGTGTTCAGTCACCACAAGTAGGTCATGCAGCACAGATGGCCCTGCTGCCAGTGCCATGGGGAGACTGTGGTCCCCTTTGAGGATGTTCCCTGCTCGCACTCTTTCCCACTGTTAGTTTGGAGAGAGTGGAATGGATTTTGTTGCTGCTAACCATTTTAGCTGGCGCTGCCACTGGAAGCATAAAAGAAAGCTGATGTAAAAGCACAGTGATAGCAGTGATGGGAGGTTAGACGGGCAGCTGGCCAAGTGCTTTATGAAACGCGGCGTCACTGTGTTAGTGGTTCCTGGGTCTGGCACGTCTGGGCCCAGCGTGACAGGGGCCTCGATTCCTGTAGAGCTGCAGTGTTTGGGCTCTGAGAGAAACCCAGTGATGATGCGCTGGGCATGCACCGGACAGGAACTTGTCCTTGTTCTAGTAGCATCAGTGCACCACTCAGCTTTGAATATGTAGCATGTCCATGGAGGTATGGTTGCATTGTTTTAGAATTATTGCTAATAAGATAACATGTTATTTATTAGTTATCGGAGCCAATGTTCTGTCAATTGTTTAAATTTTTGGCACCAATCAGAGCAATCTGTGTAAGTACGACGTGAATCTGTTGGTTCTGTCACTTGGACATTTTTATTTTGGACTTCTAACTGCTTTTACATTTTAAGTGTCTATCATGGTTTTTACGTTGTTACACGAAGTTGCAAACAGCAGCAGAGCTGGCTGTTTCACTCAGCAGCTGATAAACTTATACTGTTGAAAGCTAGTGCAGTCACACTGAAGGCCATTGACTACTGTGAAAAAAAATAGATACAAAGATCAATATCAGGTTATTGTGATCAGGAAGATCTCATGTTGTAAATATTTAAAATTATTTCCTATAACCATATACAAAGAATAGATTTAGACCACGACAATTTAAAGATAGAGAAGTGTTACTGTGACTTATTTATGCATGTGTTGATGAATAAATGCAAATCATCCAATGCTTAGGATGCAAGAGCAGTATTCAGGAAGAGACTTGCAAGGCCTGTTCTCTCTGCCTTCCAATACTTAAGGCTAACCATGTTGTTGAAATTTCCATTTTTTTCTGAAGCGTGTAGGGTACCCAGCACCAGACCAGACGTGTGGTTGCAACTTTAGTCAGTAGAGGGAGTATGGACACCTCTGTTAAAGGACACGCAAGTAACTTGTGACAGCTAGGAGAACAGACTCTCCGCATGATTCCTTTTGTCTCCAATAAAAGGTAACTATTTAAACATACATTTTTCTAGAACCTATGTGCAGGTACTGGTTATTAACACTGATGATAAAGCTGTTAGAGAAGGGAATGCTGATTTGTGCTTGTCATATATTTATCCTTTCAGTGTTGACGCATTGAACCCTTTGGCTATTCACACCTGCACTTTGTGAAAGGCTGGAGCAATCCCTTTTCTCATCCATAAGCAGTTTCATTTGCATAAATGCCTGCCTCCAGGGAGGACATGGATTCCTGCCATTTCCCTAAAGCTGCTGAGGAAACAAGTGCGTGCCTGACTTTTGTTGCCACACAGAAGCGTTGCAAAGGGTATTTGCAGCAGAGAGAGGCTTCATCCATTTGTTTACCAGTACACCACCTTATTTGTGTTTTTGGGCATAATGCTTGGCCTCTGTGGCTTTCTTTTCCTGTGACAATGGGAATATGAACTGATATTTGAATGAAGATTACCAGAGATTTCAAAAATTTGCAATGGGGTTATGTTTTGGGATTTTTTATTATTATTATTATTATTTTAGCTGCAATATTGCTTTATTTTTAGTCAAACATATGCCAGCCATGATAGCAGGATATTTTGCTTAGTGAATCCAGCATTTGTACTTTCTTGTCTTCTTCCCTTACATCAGCAGCCTGGTAATATTCTCCCCTGACTGCTGCTAGTTGGCAATGCGTGGCATTATGCAATCCATTTTATTTGCATGCAGTCTCTTAAACGCTGGGCAAAACTTGGTCAATGTTTTACTGAATGAAACAAAATAAATCTTAAGTAGAATCCATTTGTGCTCATTTTCGGTACATAAATGATGAAAATATAATAATGTTATTGTTTATCAGGATCCCAAGAATTACCAGGCTGCAAGAACTCTGGATTCTTTATAGTCTTCAGAGCCTGGATTTAGAAATGTCAAAAGGAAAGGCTGCAGTAATCAAAACAGGAAGTGTCAAAGTATAAAGAAGAATTTTAGCAAAAGATTAAGCTAAGGGTGGACTCTGGTTGCATTGTAGAGCTTAAGTGATAGAGAAAGTGAGGAAAATCAGACAAAAAGATGTTTGTGGTTATTATCTTCAGACTTCTCTGCATGTGGATGAATTTTTCTCTGAAGGTTTGGTGTGCCTCTGCGTAGTTAAACTATGAAAACTAGGACTCGTGCTCTTCAGATTGGTTTCAGAGGGTGAATGACTACTTGGGATTTAAATGATGAGTCAGTAGATAATAAGATTATATTAAGCATAACACCAAAATATGCATTCAGAATTCTTTTTTTCCCCAAGAGAAAATTGTTTGTGAATCTTTCCTTCAGGACATGAAAGGAAATGATCCTGAATTACTGGGTGAAGCTGGATTAGTTCTTTTTTAGATGGTTAAAGTCTAGTGCATCCCAGGTGCTGCATGCAGTGGGGAACATTCTTCCCTGTCATCGTCTCGTTTGGGTTGGCAGCAGTGCCAGGAGGGGCCTCACTCTTGCAGGCAGCGTCTTTTGGGTGAGACAAGAGAGGGGCACCCTCCTCAGGGAAACTTTTGGGTTTTAACCACAGAATCCAAATTCCCACTGCAGCTAACTCCCCTAATTTGAGACTATTTCCTTAAATTTCCCATACTTTAATAAAGTTTAGTTTAATCTTCTCTTCAGGACATTTGCCATTGATTATTGCTAGCACTGCAGTATTGTGCTGAAGTTATCACAGAAGAATTCTGCTGAGAAATGGGAGGGGAAGTAAAACTTTTTATTTCCTGCATTAAAGATGTAGGTTTCTGTTTTGCCACTTCTGAGTGAAGGAACTGTATCAGACAGGGCCTTCCTGGGTAGCTGAGACTTCTCTGCAAGTTTGAATACAGTTAGGTTGACTATGTTTTAGTGTATAGTGACTTTCCTGAGAATACCTGCTTTCCCTCCACCTGCGCTGTGCTTTTCCAACTGACCCTCTATAAGGCAATGCTCCTCTGAAAACACAAAAAGCTCAGTGAGCTGCAGTGTAGAGAGAGTTCCCCTTCAACAGGGGAATGATTTGGCAGGTCATTGTAATTGCATTAGGTACTATGCAAGAATATAGGACTTCAAAGCAAAACCGGACTGTTGGTATCCTGTAAATCTTGGTTTAATGGTATATCAAAGTAACAGACTTAATCTAATAAAAGTTAAGCATTAACTCAGCTCTTTGATTTTTTTTTTATTACTATTATTTTTACTTGCCATTGCTCAAAGTGGCTTTAACTGTAGCAGGAGGAGAAACAGTATCAGTCTGCTCTGTTTCATGTGTTTGAAATCATCTAAGAGTACCCTAATTGTGTAAAAACTGTGCATAATCAGCTTCCTAATTTTTCTAATCTCAATTGCAGATACTTAGGAATAAGTTTTACTGAGGCGGGAATTGGGATGCATACACTGGTAGGCAGGAAACTAAAGAATGGGGAAATGTCCTGGCCCCAAAGGCTGAGGTTTCTGATGCCAGCTCAGAGTTTTCTTGCCTAAGCTTCAGTTTCCAATGGGCTCTGAACATTGCTTCTTTTTTTAAGTTGCTTTCTCCAGTAGTAATTTAAGCAATTGCTTGCTCTGAAAAAGTGATTTCCTCCTTCCCCACTGCCACTACCATGAAGGGCACATTAGATATTAATTAATAGGTTAATAGACATGCTACCACATGCTCTTATTAATCCATATACTTTAAGGACACTCAGGAAAGCTTTGCACACAAAATGTTGGCATTATTAAATGAGTATTGGCTGCTGCATCTGAGGGTACAGGGCAGTGCAGTGACTCCCTGGGAACTCCATAGGCTGGAACTTTATTGCAGGACGTAAACAGAGTTTGTTCCTGCTGCACCCAGTGATGACATTCAGCGTTTGCCCTTTGTGAGCAGCCTTCCTTCTGGGGCAGCAAGGCTGTGAGGGAAGGGGATCTCATGCCTCCAACCTCTGCTCCCTCCTCTGATTCTTGATGCCTTGGACATTTGCCAGGTTGCGCCTGGATGCCCCCAAGAAATATTTACTTCCTGTCTTTTTTGCTTAGTCCTCCAGAGGCCACATTTTTTCATGAATAAAATATGAGCTGTTCTCCAGGAGCCATGAGAGGAGGAAGCCCCTGCCAGCTGGTGTGACCACTGCTCTTTACTGCTGTGGTTGACGCTGCCTCCTCCCTCGTACACAGGGAGGCTGGAGAAGAGAGGGAACAATTCCAGGCCTCAGGGTGTAGTCTATTGACTGCTTCCAACATAAGCAGTGCTGTCTGCAGTTAATACCAAGGGGGAGCTCCCTTTTAGTACCTTATTTCAAGCAGTTTGCAACTCTGACAGTTAAGTGTTTGTTTGAATTGAAGTTGTCCACGGTATATCTACTGAACGAAGCACATGCTGGGCTTGTGTTCCCTTTTCAGACTGGGGTAACCGGAGGGTTCTTTTCCTGTGTTCTTGTCAAGGTGAATGTAGAGCTGTACTATCATTAATATAAGGTAACTGCTGCACTAAAGGGAGATTCTTAATTAGGGAAACTACTTCCAAAGCAGATAGGGATATCTAAACTTGAATGCTAAGTCTCCTGCCACTATGCTGTTTTTCAGTGTTTTCCAGTGCTTCTTTTTCTAATCAGTGAATTCCTAGTTAAGCCCTGGAGTGTGTGATGGCACCACCCCACAAGGGTGCTGAAAGACCAGCACCTTACACATGGACTCTTGCTAAACTGGAGCCTCAATTCCCATTTAAATCAATAAGTTGGGAGCCTGAAGTACTTTCCAGGACTAGGTGCTTGGGTGTCATTTCATTGTGGTAAGAAATGAAAAGCTGCTTTCATATTGGTCTGGTAAGATGGTCTGCTGTACAGGCCAGGGGGTTATAGAAGTAGGAAATGATCGCGTGGAATCTGCTGCTGCAGAGAACAGAGCCTCTGGCTTCCAAGAGAGCTGGAGGGCACCTTGTCCTGGCCAAGCCTGTGTTTTTGGCAATGCCATGGTTCCTGTGTGATCAGATGCAGAGCTCTTGTGGGACAGCTCTGGTTTTGTGGTAGAGACGACACCTGTACCCTTCAACCCTTCACTGTGTTGGAGAAATATTTTACTGTTCCATCTGCTTCTGTGTTATAGACTGACCATTCTGCACTCCACACCTCTCAAAAATGTACAGTGAAGACAGCAAAGGAGGGATGAGTCCTTTCTAAGGCTGAAGTTTCTTTTCATTTACCGCCCAGCTTGTCCTGTTTGCGTTGTTGTGGATATACAAGGTACACAAACTGAACTTTAAATACAGTGATGGATTTGCTGCCCTGTGGGAATAGGGAGAGTGCAACTGGCCTGTAAATTTACAGTGTTATCAGTGCGCAGGGGTCAACATCTGACATCCTGTTTATTTTCTGTGTAAGTGACTGCAGGACAGACCCCTGCACCTCACATCTCTGTGGCGTTTTTTCCCCACATCGCTCTGCCGGCCCCATGAAGGCTGGGGGCTGTGAGTGCAGGACTTGGCAGCCATGAATTCCTTGGCTATTTGGAGCTGAAGGTCACTGCAGTATGTCATTCTAAAGGCAATTTACTCTGGAATTGCAATATGCTCGTGGCTTTGTATTACGACCTTGATGCTACAAACCATTTATGATATCTTAATATAAGCTCAGCAGTAAAAGGAAAAGCAGTGAGATTTAATCATTTGTTAGGTTTTCTAGACTTGGATCAGTATTTACAATGCTTAAATGTAAATTGCAATACAAAGCTTAGATTTCATAGCTTTTTGTGTGTTATGTAGGTAAGGAAGCAAGTGGGTGGATTTCTCTGCCGTGCTAACCTATATGCCGCAAGAAGTGGAATTTTCAGTCTGTTGAGAGGGAAGCTGTTTCCATGACGCTTTGAGCCTAGTTTTGCAAATCTCTCTGTCAAGATACAAGCTGAACTCTGGAAATAATTATAGGATCTGTCCAAAATAGTGTGTTTTTTTAAGACATTGTGAGGCCAATAGGTTAGTGGCTGCAGTGCACCTTAAAGATCAGGACTAGCTGTTTGTTCTGACATGACTGAGGAGGAGTGAGTGTGTGCAGCTTTTATTGAGTTTGACTATAAATATATAGGGCTGAGACAAATATTATAGTCTTCACCATAAGCTATTTTAATGCACATTGGTCATCTCAAAGCACTTTACATTTCTCATCAGGATCATGGTTCCATTTTGCTCTTGGTGAAAACAGTTGTTAAGCTGGATGGGTAGCAGCACCTCTGAGTTTCCATTTAACATCAGCAGAAAAACTCAAAAGACTAGAGTCTATTTTTCATGTGTCCTAGTGCTTTGCTCTACAGGAAGCCACCCTAGCAGCTTTCAAATGGTGATTCGTTTTTATTGGGACACACAATGCAAATTATATAGTGTAATTAATGGAACAAAATTAGCAGGAAACTGAAAAAGTGTGTGCAGAGTTCCTGAATCTGGGTTATATCATGGCATTTGACCAACAAAATTTACATTCTAAAGGATTTTGCGTAATAAATATCCTAAAATGAAAAGGAATACGTGGCAAAGGATCTGGCCTCTAGCCTTTCTGTATCCATTTTAGTAAGACTGAATTTCTGGAGTTGTCTGCCCTTTCCCTCTGGCAATCACTGTACAGGGCAGTATTTAAGACATATCACTCATGGTCTTTGCTTGAAACCTGTTCTGTTAAAAACAGACATGTTTGAGGGGAAGTAGAGGGCAGCTAGTGGTACAGTGGATTGTCTCCCACCTTTTCCATATTTTCTTGCTTATGCAGGAATATTGCTATTATTCCACAGCTCAATATGGAACCAGTACAGCTCTAGCAGGACTCACTAATGCAGCCTTATCTTTAATCTGCTTGTGTCTCACTCGGTGTGCATAGTTCATTGGGAACAACTGGTTTATTGGGTAGATTAGTTAGGAAATTAGGAGACTAAGTGATGCAGCTTGGGAATGTGAGTCAAGCAAACTTCTTTATACTTCTCTTTTCTCACCTACAAAGTATATGAAGATTTTCCTGTTCATTTTGGGACCTCCTGAGGTAGGGAGTCCTATGTTAAATTACAGTGCCCTTTCTGGAGATAGCCTTGCTTTTCTGGGGAATTAAAGGCTGAGAAATTAAAGTGTCAGTACTGTATTTTCTGGTATTTTTTGTATTTTGGTTGGTGGCTGCAGTCAGGCCAGCTTGGTCCAAAATTAATTGCACTAAATATGCTAAAGACATTTTAAAAGTCTGGCTTTTCTCTAAGTGCCAAAATTGGAGCTCATTTTTCTCCTCTCCCTAAATAAATACAGTTTCATTTGTAGATACTGGAATTTTTTTTCCCTTCTCTCTTTTTTATTTCAATTCTAGTCACAAATAGGAAACTTTTTCAGCCTGGCTCCCATCCCTCATCTTTGATCTTCTAACACACTCCAGTTTACCCAGCGGAAGTGGGAGTCCCTGGCCTCCCACAGGCCCTGCACACTGTAGCTCTAGTACTAGAAACATCTGGTGCTTCTATTCAGTCTGAAATAGTATTTGTGTCGGGTCCAGACAACAGCAAAATAGCCTGTTTTATTTTATTTTTCTCATGCTCTACAGTGTGGCTCCAATTACAAATCCCGCACCACCAGGCCAGAGAAGACAATGAATCTTTGCAGCCAAGACCAATGAGAAAACTCTGATGGCACTGGGAGCAGCAGCAGAAGAGGGAAATAGTGCTTTTGACATAGAGTGAAAATTAGTCATCCTTGTCAATGAACCAGAAGCATCTCTGTGCTTTGGAAAACAAAATTACAACTCAGATGGTTTGCAAACTACTGTTCCTGGTATATGTGATGGTTTGGCAACTGGAAAAATTCATAATTGCCTCTTTATGGCAGCTTTTTCCCCACAGGTATTTTCTCCAGGGTATACTAAACTAGAAAGAATTATTAGAGGTCTTACAAAATAGGTTGCAACTCTATTTAATGAATAGAGTGTATAAGGTTGAGAGATCTATGGCTCCCTTTCTTCTTTGACTTGACTGAGTGTAAAAGTTCTTTCGCTCACTGCAAGCCTGGTACAGGGCAACTTAGTAATTGTCCTGATCCTTAAAGGAATGGGCTAAGCAAAGTACAGTCCTTATCTTTAGTGTTTTCTCAGACAAGCAACAAATTTCAGTAACAAAAAATAAAGAAATGAAAATAAATATGCTGTACTGTGTTGGGGTGGGTGAGCTGCTTTACCACTATTTAACCTTTCCTCCCCTCTCTATCAGGAGTAAGATGTTACGCTAATTTGTGCCCAATATCCCTTCAGCTTCTCCGTATTTTGATGTTCCTTTGTTATTTTGTCTGTTGGTTGTGCTTAATTAAAAGATGTTTGATGCTGAAAGTGCAGATGTCAACCAGCATATTTCTCTTTCTGTTGAGTGACTGTGGATAAATGATTTCATGATTCAGTTATCGCATCTATAAAGAAGAGCCAGTAATAGTTCTCATCTTGGTAAATTGACTTTGTGTGATGAAAAGATTGACTATAACCTACTGACTAAAACAGCTATTCCCAACTCTGTCCACTGCTAGTGTGATCTTGTGTAGGTCATTTGGGCAAGAGTTATATCGAAGGAGAGGATTTAGGAAGGCTTCGCTCACTGCATGCTGGACTTCCCTTAAGGTTCACTTGCTTTTGGGATGGTAGATAAGGAAAATTCCTTGTAAAAAGAATTATATTATTTCTTTAGCTATACAGTGTGGTCTATTTTATTGTGTTGTACTTGTGTTATCTTATTGTGCTTGTATTTGTGTGCAGTTGTATCACGTTTCTCAGAATTGTTGCTACTGCTGCAAGGAAATTCGCTTTAAAAAGGTAGAGCAAGAAGAACTAGACTGTGCTAATGATTAAATTATACCGATGACTGAAGTTTAAATAACACTAAGTTTTAAATAAACTAAAAAAACTAAATAAGTTTTAGTACACTAATTTCATTTTGAGAAATATAGAAATATACTAAAAAGGCAGTAAATGTTCCTCTTGATCTTAATAATTAATGAGAACTGCCATGATCCTTCAATACATTTCCACCCACGCTTTCTTTAATGTTAACAAGTGTGTAGGAATGCACAGCAGCCAGCCCTGTAGAAAGCCATTTTTTCAGAGCACTTCCAGTTGCTCCGTACAAGGCACACGCACTACCCTGAGCAGGCCTGGAGCCAGGTCTTGCTCCTGTGGAATCCTGGCCAACTGTGTAATTTTTTTTCCTTTTCCTCATGAAAGAGAAGAAAGTCAGACCTTAAGACAAGAGCATAAATAAAATGGATGTCTAACGTATTTGTACCAAAATAAGCATGATCAGCCATGCCGAGCATTTCTGAAAGTAAGGAGAGTGCAATTCATATCACTTAGCTTTAAACATCTCTTTTGACCTAGTTCTAAGCCACCTCTACAATTCATGGATGAAAACAGGTTTTGTTACAGAGCAATTAATCTGAATTATTTTAGAAGTCTGTGGTATAATGAGGGGACTCGCACCCCAGAAGTACTGTTTCTGTGCCCTCCTTACATAGGAATTCTGATCTGTTGGCTCAGATGCGGATGTCCGAAGCTAGATGAGAGAGTTTTTTTCACCTAAGCAGTTGAAACAGAATCTGCTGTGTGCTGGAGGCTTTGCCATGGCTCTTGGAGAGCAAATGCCTGAAAATGTGGCGCCACGGGGCTGAACAAATGTGCAAACTCCTAACAGTCTGAAAGCTGTTTACAAGAGGCTTCTGAACTTCACTCTTGGCTTAGAGCGGGCAAGGCCTAAAGCAGTCACTGATCGTCTTTCAGCAATTCTGTAATCAAAGGGAAAATGGCTGTTCTTTAAATTACGGCTTTAATCTTGTTTCTCCCACCAATGTTGGCATTTTGTGCTCTGCCACTAAAAACAGCAGACTATTTATAGTGTCGGCTTCAATGAATAGGAAGAACTTGAGCTCTTGTTGTGGCTGCATCTCGGAGATGATGGAAATCACATAACTGAAAGAACACAGCACTGGAATTACACAACGTTTCCAAATGGGTTGGTTTCTGCCCTTGCTCTTTCAGTCCCACAAAGCAAAAGGGCAGGGCAAGGGACATTTTGACAGGAATTTCTGGGCACGTGGTAGGGAAAAGACTGAAAGAATTCAAATCGGAAACTTCTGTCAACATCTGAGGTCTTGAGGTCACCTCTGTGGGTGGCTTTAAATGTTGCCTGCCTTTTGGGAACAACTATAAGCCAATCGGGACTTATAACCTACTGGGGAAGCATAACCTATGGGGGACAGGACAGATAAGTTGTCTCATCAGGTCTCTTGGTGCTGAGTAATAAAATAGCAGGATTTTTGAGTATTTTTGTCATTTCTTATCTGTTGTCTTTATTCAAACATAGCAACCGAAGCATGGCAAAACACAAAATATTTTTGTTCTTTTTGTTTTCCCAGATGCGTGCATGAATATTCCCTTGGTTTTTACATTACTTTATCCCTGTAATGTTTCAATTTGTCAGGATAATTTAGAAGAAAAAGGCTGTGAAGCTTTTCAGGGATCTCTACAACTAATGGAAACAGTCAGCAATCAAAATAATCTGTCAAGTGGAAAGAGTTTTGGCTATCTATGAGAAGCCACTTTTCAAGAAAAAAAAAATAGATCCTATCATTTGGAACAGGAGGCTGGTATATACCAGGAGGTTCATCAGACAAATGTGATAGCTCAATGGCCTTCCAGCTTCCTCCATGTGTCATTTTGTTCAAATTCATGCCTTGCTCACCTAGGTAAACCTGGAAAGAGCCCATATGTTCATGGGTTGAAATGTAAGTGTTTCTTGGAAGTCAGTCTGAGTGCTTCAGCCACATCCCTGTGAGTGCTCTGGCCGTGGATGATCTTCCCCTCTCTCCCTGGATACTGTCCTGAGAAGGTTTAGTTAGAGATTTTTTTAAAGGATTCAAGGAAATGACTTCAAAGCTGTGAAATTTTCCTAACTTCATGTTATTGGAGCGAAGGCTTCTGGTTCTCCTGTTTCGCATCAGTGTGGCAGCGTATTCTGGCGTGAGTGAAGAGGGCTCGGACTTGATGCTGGTCTGAAGCTGCTGCTCCTGGGTGTGCAGTGCCCAGCATAACAGCCTGAGATCCTAGGAGGACTCAAGTCACCGTGTGGGAAAAAACAAATGATAGTCTTTGTGAGCTATAGCTATTTACTCAAAGCCCTGGGGATGACGGAGTTTTAATGAAGAAAAGTCCTTTTAGATGTGAATTCTGCTGCTGCTGAAATGTAAAAACACCCAGGGACATACTAGCTTGCAACATAGTTGTCCTGAAAGCATTTCAGGCCTGGGCCCTAATCCTGTAAAAATACAGAACTGAAGGCAGGAAATGACTCTCGGCCACCACGCATACCACAAAGTACTGGCGGACAAAATCCAACCCCAAGCTTGCTGATCGGACTTGTTGTAATGGGGGCATAGGACTGCAAATTAAGTGTTTCTATGGATATTTTAACAATAAGAACAAACTAGGATATATAAGATACAATGTAAAATTGTGCAACTGATCAAAAAGGAGGAGGTTTAACTGCTGAGCAATATCCTGCAAATATCCTCCAGTGTGTGCTGCTGCGGGCGCTTTCTCTTCTAGCTCACTTCTTCCTGGTGACACTGTGTCTCACCAGGCAAACACAGGTTAGAAAGAAGATGAGCAACCTTGTATCCAGGCCTCCAAAGCAATGGCTTGAGTTGGGATGTGGGGAAAACAGCACGGGAACACAGCTACTCTACTTTGCTCCTCCGTGCAAGCTGCGGGGTGACGATGCTGGCCCGGACGGGTTGTCCTGCTCAGGCCACGGCTGATGCCCGTCATGCTCTTCCACTGCCCGGTTGCTGGGCTTTGCTCTTCCCTGCTTTGTGTTCATCCCTCCTTCCCTCGCTGCTCCCCGGGGCCTTGGTGGGAACGTGCAGAGCTACGGGTACGGGGCAGAGCTACAGCCCCAAACTACAGGACCGTTACCAGGTGGGACTGTAAAGTCCGACTTGTGACCTTCTATCCTGTTAGCTGAAAGACAACAGCTCACGTGCTGTCCCTTGGGTGACCTGGGATAGAATCACAGAGTCATTATGAAAAGACTTGCAGGATCCCCGAGGCCAGCCCTAACGCCTTCACCACCGCTTGCTCAACCGCAGCGCTAAGTGCCTCATCTACACGTTTCTTTAATGCCTTCAACATCTTAAGATCGGGAAGCACCTGGGCTGGAGTTGTGGCCCAGCACAAAGCATTTTGACTCCTGCGCACGTTAAAGGCACCAGGCCAGGTGACAGAAGACGCGTGTGTGGCCCCACCTGGCACAAACCCGTGGGGTGACAGCCCAGCTCTGGCCCCGACAGGCCCGCCGCGGGGGCAGGCGGTGGCTGGTGCTCATCACGGTGCTGGTGCTCTCTATTCGCGGGCTCCCTGGGAGCTTCCCACTGCTCTGGCCATCTCCTGCTCACAGGAAGCATCCCCAGCACCTCCAGCCGCGCTTCCCGCCGCATCCGTGTGGCTGTGCGGAGCTCCATCCCGCCGGATCCGTGTGGCTGTGCGGAGCTCCATCCCGCTGGATCCGTGTGGCTGTGCGGAGCTCCATCCCGCTGGATCCGTGCCGCCGTACGGAGCGCTCCCCTGCGCCCACCGCATCTGGAGCAGCCGGGGCGGAGGCCGCGTCTCTGCAGAGCGAAAGGTGCCGCTTATCGTCCTTTCCCCCCTTCCCTTGATTCAAACAAGCGAATGAAAAGCGGCGATTTGGGGGGTTTATT
>JAWLRI010000232.1:457976-520964 GCA_034781795.1 Crypturellus tataupa
CGCCCCCGGCCCCGTCCTGCCGCCCCCGGCCCCGTCCTGCCGCCCCGGCCCCGTCCTGCTGCAGCAGAGGCCGAGTCTGGGTAGCGCAGCCACCGCTGCCTGCCAGGGGCTTCCTTGAGGAGGGCTCGTGTTTAGAGAGGAATCTGTGTTTGGACGGGTGGATCTTTGGTGCAGGCTGTGGCTGACCTTATGTTTGAAGGTGCCATTTAGCGTTTTAAGAAACTGCCCGTTGTCAGGGCCTGCGGGACTAGGGAGGAGAGCCTGTGCCGTAGTGCTGTGCTCTCGCCCAAGGGTGTCCCGTGCCCACCCGAAGCCCCCGAGTGCTTCAAGGGATGCTCCCGAGATAAGGACAGACCAGATCGTCTGCAGGTTGAGGGGTCGTACGCGCTTCTCCGCTCTTTGGCTTCTTGCCGCCTCGGTAGCCTTGGAGCCGCCTTCGTTTACTCCAGTAAGCGCCAGTTCCCGGGTTGTTTTTTTCTTCTTCCCTTACGTTACTCGCTGGGTAGCTGAATAAGGGGATGGATTCTGCCTCACGTGGGAGGCCGCTGTTTTTAGTTTATCAAAATGCCTGTGCAGCCTGTGAAGCTTTGAGGGAGTCGAGAGAACCTTAGTTGTTGTCGTCAGCCTGGTAAGGACAAGGGAAAAGGAGAGAAATCCCAGCGCCTGGACACATGGGGTTGGCCGTGCAGCACAGGGCAGGGTTATAGACTCTCTGTGAAGCCCTGGGGGTCTGTGGCAGAGGCAGCCTGGCCCGAGCAGGACTCGTTGTCTCTGCTAGACACTAGCTATCTTGCAGGGTACTTATAGAGACAGCTATTTTTTTAATAAATATTTTTGTGACCCGTTTCCCACGCCCTTCTGCCAAGAGGTCTGAGCACAAGAAAGGCTGAGGAAGGTGTTGAAAAGGCGCAAGAAGCCCCTCGTGTTGCCTTTTCTGCTCTATTGCTAAGTTCCAGACAGGTGGGAATGTCTCGCTCATTCCTTTATCCCCATTCTCATGGTATTTACGGGGGAATTTCAGGGCTCGTTCACGCGGGAGCACTTTGGCTGGTCATGGCTAATGTCAGACTGAAGCAAGGAGAAGTGCTGCACTCGTCAGCCCTCTAAAACAACCGAATTAGGCGAGTTACTGCCTAAAGCTAGAAAATCTGCCCAAGGTCACCCCAGAAGTCCAGGTCAGGGGCGGAAGGGGACACGGTGCTCCGGTAGCATTGGTGCATGGAGCCTTTCCGTCATTCCCAGAGTGCTTCCTGGTGCTCCGATGGGGCCCAGAGCACTGTGTCTTGTGTTTCACCGAACGCTCATAAACCAGCAGACAAATTCACTTTCTGTGTAGATGGATTTAATTTCTTGCTCTCCTAATTAGTGTGCAGTAGCTCTTGCTGTAGCCACCACTGGAAAGATGACTTCATTGCATGTGACTCTGAGTCTGGCACCTTAAACTGATACTTGCTGCTTTCCCTGGAAAAAAAACATAGAGAAACCCCCCTTTTTTTTTTTTTTTAAAGACAATATTTCTGCACCAGGCTTTCTTTGGAAACCACTTTTGTTAGCTCTTTTAAAAGAGTAAGGCAGTATCTAGAAAATACCTGTTCATAATCTGTTCCAGACACAGCAAGGAAAGATGCGTGAAGAAACGAAACGGAGCTTTGTCCCGTGTCATTACTGCAGTCGAACACGATGTCAGCTTGGCGCCGGGCTGGGGTCACACACTGGGTTCTTTCGCTGGTTTATTTTGATTACGTATTTACCCACCTAGACCCTAGGGGTTGTGCGGAAGCACAAAGGGCATTTGCAGTTTTTGTGCGTTAACACGCTCACCTCTGATGTTGGTCCCCATGATAACCCCATTTATGCCTGGGAAAGTTAGCTGTTTAAAAATATATATTTATACTGTATGCCTATAAAGTAAGCACTTTAGAACGGCTTTCCACGTGCTTTAATGTGCAGGGTATTAGGAGAGTGGTGCCAAGCAGAGCTGGGTGGCCGTTTGTCTCTTCCGCTGGGTTAGCGATCTTGGGAAAATTGGTTCATTCTCTTGCTGCCGAGAACAAAACGGGTGTTTTAGGTCGGACCTCCCTTGAGATCCGTGCATGGATCTGTGGTTGTTGGATATTTGGGTCTTGTAACTTTGGTGCTTTATAATACCCCTCCTGTGCTCCCCCATCCAATTCCTTTAAAAAACCCTACAAATAAGGTTGTGTTGTTTGTGCAACATCTTTTGGTCTAAATTAATCGTGAGCAATGAAGTCATGTAATTTAAAAGACTGTATGGATGTTGGTGGCACTTGAAGTAATGCACAGAAGAGGTTTCCTAATCCCACCGTGTGCCCCTGGGTTAAGCCCATCTCCATCCATTTCTGTCATTCAAGACAGCTCTGAAGGTTTTGTTTTATTTATTTATATATATATATATATAATATATATATATATATATATTTTATAAAAAATATGTTTTTATATATATATATATTATATATTTATATTTATAATTTAGACAGTGGAGAGGTTCTCCAGCTTCTCTGGGCAGTCTAGCTGAGTTTGCGCTGACATGGTAGTCATAGGTGCAAGAGTCTTCTCCTTGATGGTTTTGGTTCTCATTACAATTTCTTGATTTTTGTCCCCCACAAACTCCTTATTCTGTGCCCTTCTTGCAGTAACAGGGTGCTACAATAGTGCTACTTTTTGCAGCACGTCCTCAGGGGCAGAGAGGGAGCAGAACCCACGCACCTCATGCAACGCATTCACTTTTGAAATAATCACTAGCACGGCTTCTCTTTGGGTGATCTGCTGCTGTTCCCCTCCTCTGACCTATGTGTCCGCTTTATTTGTTGCATCTGAAAAGTTTTCTGTCCCCTAATTAGCACTTGGAACCTTGTCAGTGATTGTGATGGGCACCAAAAGCAGCAGAACTTTCCCAGCCACTGCGAATGCGTCCAGTTATGACCTGAAAAGTTCCCTAGATGTGGAATCTGTCCAGGTTGTGAAATAAACCTCCCTAGCAAGGGAGACGGAGAGACAGTTAGGCCGTGGCTTTTATTAAATGGGCTCTTTTAGCCTTATGTTTGGCTATCGTGTGTGATCCTATCTCAGCGGTCCTTGTGAGCCCTCTCCATGAAGCAATCCCAGTGATCGGAGGCTGCTCCTTCGCTCTGTTTAGCTATTTGTTTTATAACGGTGAATTCCTTGCCCTGCAAACTGGAGTAGGGCAGTCTGCAACCTTGAGGGAGAATTCCTCTGGAATTTGCCCACTGGCAAGTTGGGGATGTGCTAGCGGATAACCAAGCCATTGCGAATGGAGACTTGATGATGGACAACGTGGCCCAAATAGTGTTTCCCAGCCTGAAATAGTGGGATTCTCCACTATGAGTCTCCAAATCTGGAATAAGAAAATAGGTCTGTGCTTGAAACAAGGTATGGGATGGTCTGTATTTCTTGCTTTTGCAAACCCAGGTATTTGTTACACAAAGGAGCAAAGGCCACCAGGTTGCCGGAGCTCTTGTGTGACTGCGTGCGGCCTCCTGCGAAGCGGCTGCTCGGATCCCTGCAGGCTGGATGGGCACTGGGAATTGGAGGCTGCTCCTGCTAGGAGAGGTGGCAGCGCACGTTTTGCTCTTCCTTTTTGGTTGGAAAAAGGGACCCATCTGCTTTAGAGACATTGCCTCAGCGCTCTTCCTTATAGTGTACTCGGTCTGTGCATAACTGCCCCATGCTTGTTTGGCTGGATAAGATTTTGTCTCTGTTTCTTTGAAAAAAACATTATTGTGGTCTCACCACAGCACAGTGTAGATCAACAACATCCGTGATATCGAAACAACCCATTTGTGCAAGAAGCAAAGGAACAAGCAGGGACATGTGGGGCTGTTAAGATGTGCCCAGAACACGCAGAAGTGCGGCGGGTTGATCCGTGCGTCCAGCCTACCTGTGGCACATGAGATTGCGGCTCTCTTTTTCACGGGATTAGTCCCTTGTCGTCACCCTTTGTGAGGCAGAGCGGTTGCTGACCCATGTGCAGGAGCCTGCGTGTCAGCGCCGCGTTTCAGCGTTGCTGTTTCCCTGCTGGGCTCCCTTCTGCCGTGGCCCAGTTTGCTTGGAGAGCTCCGAGTGCCGAGCGAGGTCGGAACAGCTGCCGTGCGCGAGGGAAGGAGAGGAGTTAACTTGCGGCATCTGGCACGGAGGCTGCCCGAGTAGACCTTGGAGCACATTTTGGGCTGCACATCTGTGTCCTGGTGAATAACAGCGCCCATGCCAGGCTGGGCTTCCTGGACCGCTCCATTTAGCGCAGTATTTCCTAGGAGACTCCGCGGGTCCGGAGCCTTTGCAGCCTCCTGCGTAGCCGGCAGCGCGGCTGAGCTGCAGCCAGGCCTGGGCCCCGCTGCAGGAGCTGTTTGTGTGTTAGCTGTGACAAAATCCTAACTCATTTTAATGGAATGTGTTTATGTGTCGGTGCCTTTCTGAGCTCTGCCGGCTCTGGTGGGTGTCCCCCTCCTTTAGTTACTGTTTATGACAAGTAACAAATGTTTTGGGTGAATGCAAAGGCAAGGATTTCATCGAAGCCTCTTGAATTGCTTGGGAACCTCCCGCTGTTTGGTGCCGTGTCCCCGTTTCGTCCCGCGCGGACGTTGCCTCCTGCCCCGGGGCTGCACAGCAGTGATGGAAACTCGCGTGGTGCCGGCGCCATCCACGGGACGTTGCCCCCAAACGGGCTGGTTTTGCTCCACAGTTAGTCTGGGGATGTTAATAGCAGTGTTATCTGCAGTGCCAGTCGTCAGCAGGCACTTTGCCACTCTGCGAGCAGGAGCTCATCATCAAGCCTGTAATTAGTCCCCAGTTTGTTTATGGTGATTTATTGAGTGCCTTTTATGTTTCTTTTTTTTTTAATTATTTTTTTCTACTTTGCCTCAGGTTTTGTATTGTAGTTTGGGCTGCAGTGTGCAGTGGGATGGGTCTGTATGCGCATCCTTTGACGCTCTTTTTCTTTTATGCCTAAATCACAGGGTGATCAGTCTGTCGGAGTTGTTAGAACTACATTTAAATAAAAATTAAGCATGAAACAGACAAGCCCTCTAGGCTTTCCCTTTGTTTTCTGTGCTAATTATTGCAAAACTGGAGTAAGAAAGGACTAAACAGGTGTTTTTGAGTGGTTAAAAATATTCCTGATATGTAAGTGAAGCTATTTAGTAACAGCAGTGCTGACTGGAACCTCTGTGAATCCTTGAAGTACAAGGGGGAAATCCTGGGCGATGGGAGATATTGGGTGACTTTTGCTTCCCTGTGTGCAGTTGAAGGTGACGCACTCCTTTCCTGCACTCCGGAAATATTCAGCCTCCTCCTTTCTGGCAGAAGGAAACGTTTTCCTGTTAGAGAGGTCTGCCGTTAATTGAGAAAGGGCATATTCTGTGTTCCTCCCGTTTTGATCAAATCAAGGGATTTAATCCTAATCTGATTGTGCCTCAGAAGGAAGTTCCTGACGGCTCGTGAGAAGCAGTAACTAACCTGGGATGGGAGGAGTGATGGTGCGATAACCCCGGAGCAGGCAGAGCATCCCACGGAGTGACAGATGAAGTTGTTCTCTACATCCAGCACTGGCTTTTTCTCTGTCAGCAGACCTGCAGGTTTATCAGATTTCAATCGTTATTTTGCCTGCATTCATAGCCTGTGTTTTGCACAAAAGGCTGCAGGGTTTAGTCTAGTCTCTGGATTTTGCTTCACGGTAAAACATGTTTTTTAGACCCCTAGCCCAGCCTTGCAGCCTGGATAGTGCTATCTGGATCATGAGAGTTGAGCACAAAATATTATTATGCCATGAGCAAGTGCAGGCAGTTATACGTATTTGAATATAGTGGCATGTCACTCTTTTAACATGCATTTTGATACTGTTTTTCCTTGAGCAGTGGATAGAACTAGTCAAAAAAGGGGCAAATATACCAGATTGCTCAGAAACAAGGAATGCAATGATTTATGTAACTTTAGAAATACCATTTTCTTTTAGGCCAATTGCACTAGAAGCTTTTGCCTTTATTCTCTGGTCTTATTATTGAAGCAAGCTCAAGATGCAGCACTTCCGCGGCTGCTGGCAGGCCAAAATTGTCCCTAGCGTTTTATTCTCGGGTTATATTAGCCTGCAGGTATCGTCAGCTCTGACGTGTGCAGAACTGCGCAGGGGCACAGTAGTCCTGGTTTCAGTTGGCAGAAACCTGTTGCAGATTGCACTTTTGTCCCCAAATGCAGAGCCTGAGCTTGGGTAGAGCCCTACCTCATGCTCCTACGATGGCTCGAAAAATTATAGAAACTTTTCACATCTTCCCACTTGCAGATGTGCTCCCCTAAGGGTTTCTATTAATCCTTGGTGTTCTCCATCCTTTCTGCTGGCATGAGGAAAACTCTTGTTAAATGAGGACACAGGTGGTTGCTTCTGCAGAGTGTCTTAGGTGGGCGTAGTTGAAAATAGAAAGGCTTTATTGTGCAATCCATTTTTTTCTACCCAAATAATTATCTTTAAAAGTCACTGTCACTGCTTGGGTTGAGATGGTGTTTTTATTTTTTTAAACTCTCAAAGCAAAACAGCAACAAAAAAGTTTTTCACTGCTTCTCTGCATAGCCCTTATCGCTTACCTTCCATGCAGCATGAGGACCTTTATTGACTCGAGTTTAGTAACTACTTTTCTTTACAGTTATTTCTCTTTTGGGCCCTAGTTCTGCAAAGGTGTGTGCCTTAAATGTGGAGTTAGACTTTTAGAAACCTGAGTTGGGGCACTGGCCTTTTAGGCGGTGTGTTGAATGAAATAAGGAACCCCACCACAGCGTCGTACACACACAGCTTGTGCAGCGCCGCTGTTTTCAGTGTGTGTGCCCGGCTTGGGGTGCCGTTCCTTGTGGCGAGCAGATGTCTTTGTGCTCTGCTGAGGGCAGCAGTGCAGAAACTGGCACGGAAGCTCTGCCACCAAGACTGACCAAGGCTTTTGCTGCTGGTCTGTTTGGTGTCATCCCCCTTGTCCCGTTCAAGAAGCAGTTGAGGCACCACCACGTCTCCTGCTCCTCAAGGGCAAGGTTAGTTTTTGGAACTACATCTCTGCTTAGTTGAGAACTTTCACCTTTCTCTTTGCCTGCAAGCCTGCCCAGGTGGCTCGGGTTCAGCTGTCCCCCTTTCTGATGGGAAGTCAGAGAACAGTCTGTTTTGGTCATTTTAAGCAGACTTTGATATTGTGCATTCCTGGGATTTTTTTTTGGTTGTGGGAACACACAGAGCCATTCAGCTTGGTATGAAAAGATTGTGAGAAGAATCCAGCAGAGATCTAGAAAATCTCCATAGTCTGTGTCATCTTGGAAGAGCAAAAGGAAAAGCAAAATAATCCAGGCTGGTGGCCCTGGAGGATCCACAGAGGGAGATGGATTTTTTTTTTTTGCACTTTTGCACTGTTGGGAGAAGGTCACATTTCTGTAACTTACAGCTTGTGCAAATGATATTGCGAGTAAGAAAATGCATTTTTTGTCTGTTACCTTCAGCAACGTATTTTTTGTGCTTGGCATCTACTGCTGGGGAGAGATTTTTCGGGAGGGCTCTGCTAACAAAGCCTGTTGGGACGTTTGAGCTGCATCAAAGCTGAGCAGCGCAGGAGCTCGGAACAAGCAGTTATCTCTAACGGAGCAGGACTGCCCTACGGAGATACTGGCCGGTGTCCCAGATCTGGGATCTTTCTGCAGCCTCAAAGCTCCTCCGGTTGGTTGGAAGCTACTGTGAGACTTGGGTCACCCCAGGCCCTGCTCCTCTGGGTGGGGATGATGTCCCTCTCGTGTAATAGGATGTCCCAAGCACTTGGTTCAGCCCCAAATCTGCTCCTGTTTTTATGTTGAAGGAAGGGGAAAACCTTCTGAATGCCAGGCCCCAGCAGCATGTGCAGACCCCTGTACAAACTGCCCAGACATTTACTTTTAGGTGTGTGTTTCTGACGAGCTTTGTAGTCGAGAAGAACGAAGTGAGTTCGTTCTTGCTTCCTCGTGCAGTGCAGGATGTGCAGGCAGTAAGGTCCTCGTTTGCAGGCTTGGATCCCTCTATGGCTATTGAAGATCAAAATGAAACTTTGAGTTAACCCATATTGAGCTTTTTTATAAATGACTGTGTAGTGAACATACCTGGGGCAGGATAGCTGGGTGTGCTTGGGGTGGCACTGGAGAAGTCCCTTGAGCATCGTTTGGGGCATGGAAGCTCCGCCGTTTGTGACAGTGCACTGTGTATGGTCACTATAGGCTGGAATAAAAGCAGCTATCAGCTTGGTGGGCACTTTAATCGGCACCCTTGTCATTCCCTTGATTTTCAGCATCAGTATAATGAAGGCAAATGCATTTGCGCAGAGGTTGTTGGCAGAAATCTTTGTGTAGTCACAGGACGCTTCTGCTTATTTCTCTCTCTTCCCCTGCTTAAAAATAAAATCCAGCATCCCGAGAAGGAGCAGAACGATATCTTGTGACCGTGAGACCAGCTGGACTTCAGGAATATTGGACAGCTGAGGGACACTGACCCCAACATTGCTGTCCCTTGGGAGATAAGCAGCAAACCAGAGCAACCAGCCAAGGAATTGCCTTCCCAAGGCTTGATCCTTGCTGCAAGTCTCTGGATCAAGAGATTTCCTCTATAAGAGAGCTGCAGAACTGTAAGATCTTTCTCTTCCCTCCCACCTTGCTTAAACCTCTCCTGTTTTATCCTTTTTTTCCCCTTGATGTGAGCCTGACTCACGGCTGGGGGTTCAAACCAGCTATTGTGTCTTATCTGGCAGAACCAGCATCCCGGCTTTTGTAGCTCAGATGCTGCAAGAAGCTCCATAGCTTGTGGGGAAAAACCTCAGAGTGAAGGTGACAGAGGCGGGAGAGGGGGACGAGGAGGGGCAGGAGGTGCTTGGTGGCTGCATGGGCACGCGGGCCACCAGGCTGAGCAAAGCTTCTCCTTTCCCCATGGTGATTTCTCCTTGAGTTCTGTTAAACGGGACTGGAACTCGCAGGCAGCCCCGAGTCCAGCTCTGTGGCAGCACCCGGTCCTTGCTGGCTGTTTTCTCTTTCTTTGGTAAGATCTGCTTGCTCTTGCTTGTTGTTTCTGCTGATGTGATCTGAGAATCCAGCTCCTTGCAAACAGCCTTGGCTTCCGTGCGTGATAAATGCCCGCCAGATGTTGCAGGCTGTAGGTGCCTGAAGCCGTTCTAGTTTTTGGGAGTACTTTATGGGGGAGAGAAAGGGCTCAAACCCTTGGGTTTTCCCTGAGGCTCTCCTCAATCTGCAGCTTTGGGTCCCTCCTCCTGTGCGTCTCTAAGCGGCTGTGGGGCTAGTGACTCAGTTGCCAAAACGCTTTTTGGTGTCTCGAGCATGTGCGAGCCCCTGGGAATTCACTTTGGAATTCTCCCTGCGGTTTCCCCTCCTCGGTGTGTGCTCGCAGCTCTCCCTGGAGCGCGGCCAGCCCGGCTGCGCTGGGATCCAGCCCGGCCTGAAATCCTGACTCAGCCCTTAATCACTTCCTGCCCTGCTCCCTGCATCTGCAGGGCTCTGCTCATTCTCTCATCCCGAGTGCTGCGATCCCATCTCTCGTCTTGGCCTGGGAATGGAGCTAGGCATCCTCCCAGCTCCCAGCTCTTCCTCAGTCTTCTCCTCTTCCCGGTCCTTTTGTCCTTAATGTCAGCACTGTCCCCAGCTTGCATCATGGCCAGCTTCTTCCATCCATGTCCCAGTTTGCTCTGTCAGCCAACTATGGTTTCCTTTTGGCTGATAGTCTCATTTTTGTAATCATTTTTGTCATCACCATCATGTTTATGCTCTTTTCTTTTCTTGAGACCTTTAGTCATTTCCTTTCTTTTATTTTTCCTTTATGAAACTTTTTTTTGCTTGAGGAGCTGTGTGCTAGTTAATGCAACATGCTCGCAAGGAATTTGGTGGTTTTATTCCCGTTGCCTACCAGGGAAGGACTGTTATGTGACTTCACTAAAGAGCTGTTGGTAAAGCCATGTGTGGACTTCAGAAAGTTGATTTTCAGCTTTATTGCAAATCCACGGGACCAGACACCTTTTATGTGAAGTAGGGAGAGGAGCTGAAAACCCCGTCTGGGACCTTGACTGCGACTTGCTCCTGCTGGTTTGAAAAGACCAACTTTGAAAAGTCTCGTGAAAATGGGGGCCCGCAGTAAAACCCAAGTGGGAAGGGTTGTAATATCCCTTTGGTGAAGACTACAGCCAGGTCCTCCTGGAGCAGTAGAACTGGGTCCTGACTTATGCATGAGCTGAGCCTTTAGAGTTTAAATCAACAATTTTAGACACTTAAATCCCAAACTGAGTTTAAATTTTTGTTGGGTGGTTTGGGGAGGTGTCAGCTTTGAGTCAAAGTGAGTCTTCTATGTCAGGGATCAAAAAGATGACATTAAAAAAAAAGAGAGGAAAGGAAATTATCACCATGGTTTAAGCAGTGCAGAAAAACAAGATGGAGGCAGCTGTCCTGGTCCTCAGCCTGTGCCTGGGGATGGGCACTGCTTTGGGGAAGCTGCATCGGTGCTCCCAGCCCGTTCTGATTTCCTCATGCTCTTCTCCTGTCTTCCAGGTCTGTGACGATGGAAGGACGGGTGCCTCATCGAGAAGCCTGATCCGCGACACTGGGACGACTCCGTGACACCGTCAGCTACTAGCCTGAGATCCAGGAGACAACAACCATGCTGAAGCCAAGCGGGCTTAAAATCCCCGGCAGGGCGGGCAAACACTCCAGCCCGGTGGGGCGGGCGGCGGGGACGGCCGCAGCCACCGTCACCGCTGCTTCCAAGGAAGGTGAGGACACCCTGCGGCAAGGGCACGAGCTGGCCATGCAATTACCCCATTTGAAGGCAAAAGGTCCAGTGGTGCCAGTGTTCAGCAACGGGTGAAATTCCCCATCTGTCCGTAGATGGACCGTGAGCATGGATCAAAGCAAGTGTCCTGGGGTGAATAAATGGCCCTTCTCCCAAGTAATGCACCAAACAGGTTGTGCAGTGCGGGGAGGACAGATGGGTCCTGTGGTGTTTGCTGCTGGTAACGGGAGGTGCTGCCTCCCATTTCGCTTGCTCACACGTGGGGTTGCTCTGGCAATTGGACCTGTTGCAAACCACGGGATTGCTAGATGCAGAGTCCATGACTCAAATGTGGGCAGAATAAGAGCTGACAAAGTGCTGTGTAGGTGGTAGGGGTGTCCAAATGTGGTGCCCGAATGTGGTGTCCTCTTGCAAGACTTTTTTGGGGGAAAGGGGAGTGGTGACGATAAGGGCAATAACATTTGAACGGCTGGTGATAATGAAGTCAATAAGGACCTCACCCATGACCATCTCAAGACCCTTCCTATAGCCAGTGCTTCTGGCCTGTGATGATGTACGAACAAGACCTAGGCACTTAGTGATTTGTCCTGTGCTGCTTACCTCAAATAGTGCAGTTGTTTGAACAGAATCGTCTGAAGGACTGTGATATGAATAATGATACCTAGACACATGTGCTTCACTGTCTGTCTATATCCAGTGTATGCATCAGCTATGCAAGGTAATTAACACTTCCAAAGAGTTAATGATGCTTTCTGTTTAGCACTTTTTTTTCCTGACTTTTTTGATTGGGATTTTATTTTCTTGAACATTGCTGACCTCCTCTTAATCTGTCCCCTCTCTTTAGTCCCATCAGGATCTGTGCCACTACCCCCATGCCTCATTATCTTGCTCTCTTTCATCCCCAATAACAAATAGTATTTGGCAGAAGCAGCCAGGCCTTGTGCTGGCACTGCAGTATTTCTAGCATGGGGATAATGCTGCACAGTGTTTGGTTTTTGTTACGTTAAGGCAAAATATACTGGAATTAAGAAACCGCAAAAACGAGTCACTCATTGATGCTGCCTCTTGGGAGGCTGGTATAGAGGTGGTTATTTGAAGGAGGTTGAAGGAGGGACCTGTGTAAAGTTTCCGTTGCACTGGAGAACCTGTGCTGGTCTCATTAACACCCTCCATGCTCTGGCTTGAGTAGTTTTCAGTGTCAGAGAGAGCCAATTTAGCATCTAAACCAAGGTCATTGAAAGCTTCCTTATCTCTTTGCTGGGAGGGAAGCACAAACTGGCAGAGGAAATTTAGGATCGGGTTTATCAGCATGGTTATTTGAAGTCGTCTTGGAGTCCCCTTGTCGTTCCCCCTCGCACTTGGCTGGGATTGATGAACCTGCAGGGCTCCAGTGCAGGGGTTTATTTTTAGCTGCCAGCTGCAAATCTCCAGGCGCTTCCTGCTGGGTTTCTGGTGGCGGATGTGGCAGGGAGTTATTCGCAGGTAACTTCTGATCCCAACAGAACCAGGATGGGAAGGAGCCCAGGCGGCTGCTGCGCTGCTGTGTGGTGGTGCTGGCATGTGTTCGGGTACCATCGGTCAGTGCTGACCATCAGCCCAGGGGAAAATACCAGCGTGGTCGCTCTCCCTTGTGGCCACGCGCTAAAACTCAGACCACAGCAAACACTGACATAAACTCGGAGAAGACCTGCGGCCCGAGGAACCAGGGGACGTTGCTCTTCCTGGAACAGGTTGCGTTTGGGCACATTAGGGAGCTCCCGCTGTGCTGGCTCCGCTGTCTTGCTTGAATGCAGCGTCTTGTGTCCCGGCCCCTAAGAGCCAGGCTGATTCGTGGCAGCCCTGGTGGCTGCTCTGGCTCTGGAGGAGGTCACCGTACCTGGCCTGGGTGCCAATATTCACAGCAGATCTTAGAAAGCGCCACGGCAGCAGCTGTGTGCGAGGCGTCTGAGGAGCTCTGCAGACACCACGGCGGCTCTTGGCCGTCTCCGAGTGTTCGCACGGGGTCTGTGAACTGTTTCCATAAATACGGAGGTTTGTGGGAGTCTGACTCCGGGGGGATCTGAGAATCCTGCATTTTTCTGCACTCGCGTGTTGCTTCTCCGCGGTCTGCCTCTTACCAGGGACACGTGCCAAAAGGGACCTTTTCATTTTCTTCAGCATTTGGTGACCCAGCTGCACCCTGCGGCTGGGTGGAAGTTATCCAGTGCTTTTTGGATTAGTAAATACAGGGCAGCACCGTTGCTCTGTTAGAATTCACTCCTTTTGGCGGAGGATGGACATTCCCAAACCCCAGATGCAGTTACAAAAGAAAGCCAGGCAGCTAACAAGGAGCAGAATTAAAGCACAGCAGCATGAGATCTGTTGGCTCTTGGTCCTGGTAGCCCAGGGCCAGCTTGGAAAGACCCCATCTCTATGTTGCGTCTTCCAGATTCGGTGCTCCAGGGGTACCTTAGTGTTTTCAGAAGGTCATTAGATGCCGATGAATCTTCCAAGTGGCTTCTGATTGGAAACCTTCTTTGCTTTCTATTGCCTTCCCAGTAGTGGTGGGTCTTGTCCGCAGGAGTGCAAGTGAGGTGTGTTTTGCCCCTAGTCTGAAGTGCACAAAGGTGCTTCAGTCTAGTTGTTCTCTCCAGTACTGTCCACATCCTCTCATGGAAGGTCCAGCATCTCGTGGACCTTATGGGACATGTCTGTGCCTTCCTGACAACTCACATGTTATGTAACAAAAAAAGATGATCGATGCAGATTCAAAATGTGTGTATCCAAAATGGGGCTGTGTGTGCATGTGTGTGTATCCCTTTTCTGTGCGATCCGTGAGATGACTTAGGGTTTCCATAGAGACCGAGGATGATGTAGTTGTAGCACGTGTGTGCGATGGGAGAGAATAAGTTTTGCTTCTTTCATTTCATACTTTTTCCTGGCTGCTGGCTCCATTTCCAGAGCTTTGTATAGTCCTTAAATCTTCTGTTTAAAAAAAAAATTATAGCAAAAGGGAAAACCAGTGTTTGCAGACAGCCCTGTGTCATGGGGACGTCAGGGTTGCAGGAAAGGAGCCCAAGTCCGTTCCGTTTTCTGCAACCCCTAAAGAGGTTGCACCCAGCCTGGATTTGGAGATTTACAGCTGGATTTTGCCTTTCTGCAGGGCAGGTGCAAAAACCCATGACCCAAATACCCTATTTAGGCCTGTCGACTGGATATCAAAACTGCTTTTCAGCTGGTGCCCAACATTATTGCCAGAGACTGCTTCGATAGTTAAGCTGCAAAGGGCTTTGCCAGGAGCCTGGGAATGCCTTCTAATTTTCATATAAATGCATGTGCATTTGTTTCTCATTGGAAATAATGCACAGGACTATTATTATTTCCTGGCATGGAATTCAACTTTGTAAATGTTGTTTGCTTCTGTTCACTGAAAAGCTAAGCGGATTGCAGCACTCACGAGGCCAGTAAAGAGCAATAGATGCCTGGCTCGCCAGGGCCAGCAAGCAGCAAAGGGGGTTTATAACCTTGAGCAATGTTAGCTAGAGGGTCACGCTTGGCTCCTGCTTCCTCATTTTCTTGGGTTCATTGTGTAGTGGGGTCCTGTTTCTACTGCCTCGTGCCCATTCTGTGCTTAGTGAGTGCCAAATTGGGTCTCAGAGACGATTTCTGGGTGATGGACACTGCCATCGCATGGGGAATGTGGGCTCTCCTCTCTCCTAGCAGCAGCTGGGCTGGCTTCGTTGGTGAAGCTGGATGCACAGCCAGGGATTTTGGGCTACCCCTATGAGGACCCTGCTGCCAAGCACCCCTCAGTGCCTCGGAAGGAAGCAAAAAGGCCAGCGGAGAGGGCCACAAAGGTCGGACTCCCTGGTTTCTGTTTAGCTTCCTCTTTGCAATTAAAAAAAGCTTCAGGGGAAATTGTGTAGAATGAGTTTTCTGCACAAGGCTGAGGCTGAATCAAACTTTGAGCCTTCTGGGAATTTTTAAATATATACTTATATATATGTATATTATACTTGTATGCATGAAATGCACTTTTTTTTTTTTGCAAATACAACCAGCCTTGGTAGATTTCTTCTCGTTTCAGAGACTTGGCATTTCTACATGGAGAAACCAGTCTTTGCGTAGGCTTTATCACCACTAATGAACTTCCCTTGCATGAATTCTGCCTGAGGAGTATAAGTCTCACCAGCACCACCTTAGCTTCTCTATGGGATTATTGTTTTATTCTTCCCCAGTGTGAAATCTTCATTCTTCTTATCTGCAGGAGGATTAACAGTAATGTCCTGGTAAATTAACTTCGAAATAAGTTATTTGACCTCTAAAGACTCTCAGGCTTTTGTTGGAGTCAGTTGGACACACAGCAGTAAGAAGTATTTTTTTTTTGTCTCTAGTTTTATTTTGCAGTAAAATGGATAGAGAAAATAAGTTACTGATAAGGAATTTCTGCCTAGGTAATAAGAGAGGGCTTGGGTATGTTATTCTTAAGTAATCAGCGATAATTTAGTAATATTTTAGCATAAGTTTTTCCTGTAGAGCTGCAAGAGAATGTGCTGAGGCTGCCTGGTTTGCTGTCAATGTATTCACTTGGAAGTGAGAAGTAATATGAAAGACACTAATCTACTGTTTGTTCTGAAACAAAAGAAGCAGGACCGTGGTGTTGGGAGCAGCTGATTGACTGACACAGGCATAGGGAGCTAATTCTTGTCAGTACAAAGGCTTGTGGCTCTGCATTAATATTAACTTGGGGTGCTGCGCGCTGACAAATTGCAGGAAAAGCCCCCCTGCCAAGGGGCCAGAGGCTGCTGCTTCTCTAGCAAACACCTCCTTTTGCCAGTTTGCTTCAGGGCTCCTGGAGTGATGAGTGTTGTCAGCTCTCAGACCCGAGTCTTGTCGTCAGTTAGATCTGGGCTGCAATCGTGAAGGGATATTCCTCAAGTCTGGTTAGCGGTCGTTACTGGAAATGCATTACCATCACCTGTGAAGTTTGATTTTTAGGCCCTGCTGTCTCATCATGGGTCTGTTGGGCAGCGTTCACAGCATCTTTAGCTGCTGGGTAATTTGGGAGGATGTGGTACCAAGAAGCATCCTTTAAGCTCAAGTGCCCGACTGCTCCAATATCAACAGACCCGGCTGCTTTTGTTATCCGCAGTCCCGACTCTTCCAATAGCAGCACCTTATGGAGCAGTCAGTAGAAACAGCTACATCATGCACTTGCACACAGGCAATCAGCTCCTCAAGAGGTTGTTGAATCTCTGAAGGAAAATAAGAATGCGTCTCTAGGGGCTGCCCAGGGGAAAAGCTGCTGATGAGACAGAGAAGCCAGATGCTTCTTGGCATGATGGCGGAGCAGGATTTCCCTTGCATGGAGATGTGACTTGATGCACCCTAAGCAACACAGAAGGGCCTTGAATCGCTCTCGATCTAATCGGCTTCACAGATGACATCTAGAGTCGAATCGGAGCCTCGTTTTAATTGTCTTAATCATTAGATGCTCTTAGCAGGATTTGATACGGTTAATCCTTAATGCTGCATGCTCTCACTGTGGAGTTAGCTGCAAGCACACGCTGAGGATGTAGGGAGGCCCGACACCCTCCTGCTCTGCACAGCTACTCACAGAGCAGCAGCAAAAGGAAATCTGCCTCCCCTAGACGTGCATGTAATGGTTTGCATGTAATGAACCGAATCCTGCTCAGCCTAGCTGGTGCGAGGGTGGTGATGCTGCTGGCTGGGCCTGCAGCTACAGCCAGGGCCGTGAGGGTGAGGGTTAATCATTAGAAACCTTAGCCAATATTCGCTGAAATCAAAGGAGAGATTTCCTGTTGGCACAGGTGGGTTTTGCAGGAGAATCTGCAGGATCAAAGTGGCATCGGACTGTTACTACGTAATGTTGACCTCTGCTCGGAGATGAAACGTCAAGCACTAAGCCTGTTATGTGGAATTTGGAAGCACGGGCCCAGCACTCATGTCCTGGAAGTGCTTAATGGATAATTTCGTGGGATCACTGAGATATTAAAGCTATTTGGCTTGGATTTTTGTATCGTAGCTCACAGTTTTAGGGGTGCTTTTAGGGGTGCCCTTCCGCCCTCCCAGAAAAGGATACCTACTGCAAATAAGTAACTTATTTTCTGTTCATATGTATCTCCTTATCTTTTCGTTTGGATGCTTAGCTTTTTCTAAGCCAGACATTTGGAATAAAGCAGATGCCTCGATGTTAATCTGCTCTCAAAAATCCTTTTTATGAGATTAGGTGCAACAAAAACAAAGGAACAAACCCGTGCTCGGGCCCGCTCGTGGCCGGGCGGGTGCGTGTCCTCCACGGGAGACGGATCGCCCGGGCACGGACGTGGGGCTGCAGAGTAACTGGCTGAGCAGGGAATGAATCGGGGCTGTGTTCAGCGTAGCCCTGGGGTTGCATGCACCATAGTTTGGCAGTTACGAGAGTCTTTGCACCTCAGAGGCCAGCGAGGCAGGATCCAGAGGAAGGATCTAGTTGAATTGTGTATTTTTCATCAAAAAGAAATGAGGAGCAAGAGTGGCAGTGAACTGCTTGCCTTTATGCAGGTACCATCCCAGTGATTCAATTAACAGTGGGCTCGCTGTTCCCCAGGCTTGCTCAGAAAACAGGCCCCTCTTTCATATTACATGTTGGTTGTTACTTTTTTTTCTTTTTTTTTTGCATTTTCCCCCCAAAAGAGCTGCAAGACAGGGCATGAGGAAGCAGCCTGCAAACCTGTGAGCTCCTGCAAGGAAGTTGCTGTGAAGAGCATGTTACATGCTCATCCTCGGTGCTGAGAGCTGCATGTGCCCTGCTCTGAGTGGAAGGACTCGAATGGAAGCTGAATTTGGCTGCTCTTGGCACTAAAGCTCGATGTGATCTTGTTGTTCTGCAGAGAGGACATCTCATTAGAAAGATTAATATGCAGATGCTTGTGCGGAGTGGAAGAGGCTGCAATCCCCGTGCACTCAAGCAGCCGCTGCTATACACGAGCTTCAAGCTATAGGTGAAAATCTGAACTCCATGACTAGACAGATCAAAATCTGAACTAGGCGCGCTCTGCTCACATGATTTAACCCTCCTTTCACTAGAGCTAGAGCTTTGGTCCTGCTGCTGCGTGTTCAGGGGATGTCCAGGCAGCAAACACCCCGAGTGCTGCACACACAGCAGTACAACACGTTTATCGTGCTCCATGTGGATCCTTAATGCGCGAGACCTTGTGCTTTGGAACTGGTCATCCCCTGCGCCAGCTCCATCAGGTCATCATCTAATTACTCTCTTGGGGGAGCAAACCAGGCTATTTTCTGGTACCTTTCCTTCTCAATTGCCCTGGCAGTGAGCTAATGCCATCGTTTCCGTGTGACTAAGTCGCTGGCCTTTCTGTGCACACCTGCTTGAGCAATGTGCTGCTTGGCTGCCTGCTCGTTTTGTTGGGCTAATGTAGCCGGGTAGGGATGGCAGCGGAGCCCGTCTGAGCGGGCTTTATGTGCGAGCGATGCCTGGGCAAAAATTCTGCAGCAAAGCTGTGAAATTTCAAATTGAGTCCAAAACCTCCCTGCCTAATCCTTTTTCTGGTCAAGGGAAAGCACCGTGCTTTGCTCGGCTGCTTTTTTTGCAGCTCAAGATAAGGTGTCCCGAGACCGCTGTTCCCAGCGCTCCGTCTGGGAAATCATTTATAAATGTCTCATTAAAGATCTGTGTCTGCCCCTTTTCTTTCTTCTTGTCACCGGATCAGCTTGCTGAGAGCAGCTGTCCTCGCGTCCCCGCGAACAACCCCCAGACCCTGTGGGTACTTATGGAATTCCCACAGCTTCCGAAATCACGGACAACTGTGCGCGCCGGCTGCAAGCCGGGGTTTGGACGGAGCTCGCTCCCAAGTTTTCTTCTTTCTGCTCATTTTACAAAGAGAAGAGCTTGGGAAGGGAGCTTTGCACTGGGTTAACAAGAAGCGGAGCCCATGGTGGGAGTGGAGCAGTTTTCCTGGCGTTTGGGCTGTTCGGAGGCAGATCCCTGCGTGTGGTTGGAGTCGTCCCTGTAAGTGCATCTCCCTCAGTTGTTGTTCTTGCTTTGAACTGTTTTACAGGGTACCACAGTACTGTGCTGGCCCACAGTGTTTTTTCCAACGCACCTCCTCTTCAGCACAGTCCCGTACCTGCAGAACCGGGTGATTTGGAGAGAGGGGAACATAGCAAATGTTTCCTTCAGGTTTATTTAAAAGGGGAAAACATCCCCTCTGCTTAAAACAAGCCATGCTGAATGATGCTTCCAAGTGAAGTGTTCCCTAATTGAGGCAATTTTGTCCTTGTTTATTTAAGAATCAAATCTGTATTATCAGCCTTATGCCAGGGATTGCTTTGGCACAGCCCTGGCTTCTCAAAGGGGGCCTGTGGCTCAAGTCTAGAGGCTGAGGTTTGATGCAGGCTGGGCAGGAAGGCACAAAGGCTCTTTTTTTTTTTTCTGTCAAACTTAAAGAACCTGTAGCTTGTGGGGCTTTTAAATTATTTTCTAGGAAAATGGAATACCACTGTAAAGGATACTATTATTTGCATATTCAGTTTGTTTCTTTTTACCTTCCCGCCAGCCCAGTGCTGTCTAATCTGGCGAGGCTCAGCAGGACCTGGGCTGCTCCATCCCTCCCGTCTCCAGCGGGCACCACGAGGGCCCTCCCTCCCGGCGTGAGCCGATTTCGTACCAGTCGGCCTCTTGCATGAGACCGTTAAAAGAAACTCTTTGTTCAGCGCCGTGGTTGGAGGCTCAGGGCCCTTCCCAGCTGCCCTGTGCACACAAATATCTGCCCGAATGGGTCAGTGGCAAAATCCTGTGCCAGCCGGTTAGGTTTATGTCCCGTAACATTGGTGATGTCAGTCCCAGGTTTTCAGCTTTCAGTTGCTGCTTCCAAGCAGGCCATAAACCCCCTGGGTTTCAGCGCTTGCCTGAGAGGTTTTGCTTCCTCCAGCTGCCCCTGTTCCCCGATCTGCCTTGTCCTGCAGCTCGAAAGGACAATGATAAATCTTGGAAAAAGCAGCTGCTTTGTCGCTTTTACATAATTCAAGCTGCTGTGAGAAGCTCCAGCTCCTGGATGGACATCTGGGAACAGGGGAGGTTTTGTGGTTGCCGAGCCCTGCGCAGACAGGAGGCGTCCCGGCCTTCTCCCACGGGAGACACCGGCCCCTGGGTGGCTGCGTGTCGCTGAATGGAGCTGCGTGTCCCCCTGGGCCACCACCAGCTCCTGGGAACCCAACAGGCTGCATCTCCTGGTGCCTTCCTGGTAGAGCAGCTGCTGCGTCTGTGGGGATTAAGCCTCGAGTTTCCATTGCAGCTGATGCTCTGTACGGTGCTGTTTTCCCCAGTCTGACCGGCGCTATGGGGAGAGATGACACAGCCCTGCAGACTGAGACACACAAGGGTAATGCAAGAGCAAGGGGTTGAAGCAGAGGAACCAAGAGCGTAGGGGCCTGGTTGCAGAGATGGTGCCCTGATATTCTCCACCTCATATGTGACATGTTGGGGAATGGGGAAGTTTGTCATCCTTTGCATCTGTGTCCCAAGTGCAGCTGCAGTTGAAACAGGGGCCACATCTCTCATCCCAGATTAGTGCGGATCCCCCTCAGCATCTCTGCAGTTGAACTAGGCAGAGTGAGGAGTGCTCGCAGAGCTCCCGTGTCTTGTAAGCTCCTGTATAATCTCTAGTGCAATAACAAACACACGTTATTCCTCTCGGCTGGCGGCAGCAGGGCTTTCCACCTGGCAACCTGTCTTGGCTTCAGATTACCCTTGAGCTCCCCTGCTCGCGGGGCTGTCCGAGGTCGCCCGCTCCTGGGGCTGTGCTGAAGCCCTGCCAGGCTGGCGCCAAGCAGAGCTGCTACCAAAGCGTTTTGGCTCATTATTCCCACTGCAGAGCTGCATGTTGCGGGAACTCATCAGTGCCCCTCACAGCGTGGTGGTGCCCGTGGCATGGGCAGGGACAGGTACTGCTCCCAGGCTTGACGTGGTGGCGTTCCTGCAGCTACAGCTCCTGCAGGACTGCAGATTGCTTCATCTGCCCAAGTTCGTGTTTTATTAGGTACAGAGCAATTCACCTGCGGTTTAAAACAGTGTCTGAAAATTCAAATAGCGAAGGAAAAAAGGCTTCTCCTAGGGGCAGTGTAAAGCTCTTCGGTAAATACCACATTTTCTCCCTTTTCCCTCCCTCTTGGCAGGGGTCACTACTCTGGTATCTCTTTCCTTCTCCTTCGCTCTTTTGTTTTAATCTAGTGTGCTTACATTTTATCAATTAACCGCCTGTCTCCTGATTCCCATGGCAACACAACAGGCTGCTGAATTTCTGGTTCCTCGGGCAGTCAGGGTGCCTGGCATGTCTCTCCAGAGCACCATGATTACAAAGGGGTCCTGCGGGTGCAGGAGGGGCATGGGCACTGCTCATGCACCGCTGCTCGTGCAAAACTCCCCCTCTCCCACCAGCTCTTCAAAATTAATAATAAAAAAGTCCTTTTAACCTTTGTTTCAATTGCCCAGGGCTAGGAAATGTGCAGGCGTGCCCACAGGGGCGTGCTATGGGATGAGAGAATATGTGGAATGAGCGTGCTTCTATTGGATGTGGACTTATTTATTTATAAATATATATAAATGTTGATAATTATGGTGCTTAAATATGCTTAAAGAAAGATATTATTAGAGTCACGGGAACAGACTGAAGCTTCAATGAAAGTCTCCAGCCCCTTCAGCTCTTGGCTTGCAGGAGCCCATTAGGCTCTTGATGTGTCAACACTTGGGGTCTGCTGTCCATGGGGGCTCCTAAAACCCTCAGAAGGAGTTTGCAGAAAGGGTCCCATGTGCCAGGGCTACCGAGGCTCTTGGCAGCCCAACGAAACCCGAAGTAGAGATGTGGAGTTGGATAAGACGCATATTTAGCGGATGCCGTGTGAGAGGTTGATTTATAGGTTGTTGTTCAGCCCCCAAAGTGCTGTGACCTACAGGAAAAGCATTTAAGCTGGGAAGAATGAGGCGGCGAACGTGCACAATGGGCTGCAGTCCTGAGCGGAGGAGACCCCGCTCGGAGGCAGACAGGAGGAGTTGTCCTCACATCCCACTCAGCAAGAGGGGTTTGTGCTGGACTGGAGAGGAGAATCAGCACCCACCGAAGCCAAGGAGAAGAGTTTTCCCCACTGCCAGCTGCCAGGTGAGCTGCTGAGGGCAGGTGCCCAATAGGGACATTTAGTGAGTCCCTCCGGCTCCTTCACTGGCATCGCCGGGTGACTACTGAGGATAAGGTTGGAGTTGAATGCAACGCATTTGTCTAGATTTGTATTTTGTTGGGTTTGTTTCTCCTGTCTGACTTTTTACCTAGGATATATACCCTTCCTTTGCTGATAGGAAGTTTGTCTTGAATCTTCTATGTGTTTTATGGGGAAATCGGACAAAAAGCCTGTCTTACCAGAAGCAGCAAATCCAAGTGAGGCAAGAACAGAGCGGATGTTTCGGTGCTGCAGGCTGGGGAAAGCTCAAGAATATTGAGTGTTTGGTTGGATTTCTCTAAGCTGAAGGTGCTGCTGGGAGATGATAATGATATCTGCAGATGACGGTCTTGAAGAGCAGCACCCTTCAGACAGCAGAAGTTGGCACTGGTTCCTGCTGTCAGCTAACTTCTGCTTTGGGCTGCTCGGAGATATTTCTGGACTTGGAGAAAAGTTACTCATTACCACTTTTTGTCTGCTAAAGGGCTGATCATGAGATGTTGGGCTAGGAGGATCATGGCTCTAGTCTGCTTTGGGTATTCTGGCTATTGCCCGGTCAGCTAGTTAATGTCTGGATTAATCAAACCTGAAGCCAGGAAGAATGGATCTAGTCTGACCATTACAGCTCTTAACATCTCCAAAAATGTGGCAGCCTCTTGGTTATACTGTAAGGAATTTAGTGGTATTTTCCCCATAAACCTCAGACTGCTGCTGACTTTTGTAGCCCTTGCACTCCAAGGCTGGGAGGAGGAAGGTCAGTGTCCCAGATAGTGTGGTTACTTGTTTGAAAATTGGAGGCTTAGTAATATTTTATATGCTGATAATGAAGACTAAGTAAAATATCAAATTCCAAGAACATAATCACAATGGAAAAGGTGAACATATAGCAGTTCCTTGTTTAAGTCCCGTCTTTGACTCCTTCACTGCTGCTGAGGAGTCACTGCGCTTCTGGATGTGTTGCTTTGTTTGGAGCGTGTCCTCTGCCAGCATTTCCCGGTTATTGCTGCATTTTGGCCTCAGCAATTAGGCAGTCTCCCTGGGAGGTGGTAATTGCTGTGTCTTGGCAGGCAGGCACTTAAAAATGAGCAGAGTGTATTAAACGCCACTAAGATTTTTGTGTTTTCTGGAGACAGTAGATTGTATCAAGAGTCCAACGAGCTGTTTCTGCCCTCTCCTCCCCATCCAAGTTGCTTTTTGGAGGTATCTGCTCTTGTAGTGAAGTACAGTGAGGGATGCAGTCTGGATGGGTTTTATAGCCCTTGCTCTTGCTGGGAAGTCTTGCTGAGGCTGAAACTAGAGGGGTGTCACAGAATAGTTGAGCTTGACTCATTTTCTTTGTGAAGAGAAAACTGTTGAGCAGCTTAGAGGTGATTTTGATCTTAAAAATTCATCCCGTGAATATGCCTGAACTGCTCTGTCCTTAGTTCAGGCCGGGTTCAGACACAAACAAGCTGATGCAATCGCTCCATAGTCATTTACCAGAGTGTTGACTCTGGAGTCTAATGATAACTAAAATCAATATTCATGCTATCTAATGCAGAACCAGTTCTCCATACTAGCCCCTTTCCTGATATTAGGGATGTAGCAAGTGTCTTGGTGCCAAGGGCTTGTCTGTTCTTTGGGCTTCCTAGGAGCTGAACTGGCTCTGTCAGGCCCGTTCCTTGTGAAAGAGCCAGGGAGGTGGTGCAGGCTGAGCTGTAGTGATGGCCGAGGCTGAACAAATCTCACAAGTCACTTCAGATAAACGTTCCAGGTTGACATGATCAGACGTTCCTCAGGAGCCTTGTCCAGCAGCAAATGGAATGTCCTTCCTGGGCGGCTACTGGCTGCTCCCTTGGGCTGTCCCTCTGCTCTTGTCGTTACCAGGGACCAAAGTGGCCAAACAAGGCTGGTAGTAGGAGCTCCCTGCCTCAGCTCCCCGTTCCTGCTGCTCACTTCAGAGTCCTGCTTGGTCCTCTCTGGACGCATGAGCATGGGAAGGGCACTGGGATTTGGGGTGCTTTTCAATATAAATGGTGTATCTGTTTCTAGATGCACTGTATGTATTGAAAATTAGCCCAGGACTCTGCTCGTCTGCCTCCCGCAGCTTTCTGCTCCTGCAAATGGGGTCTGGCAGCTCGGCAAGCTGAGGTAATCTGCAGAGCCAGCTGTGGGCTCCTCCAGGAGCTGGTAACACCCTTGGCTGGGTCTCTAGATGCAGGCGGTTAGTCCAAGCAGTAGGAGACAGCAGGGTTCCTGTGGTACCAGGCACCTCAGCATCGGTGTCTCTGTGTTCCTGATGGAAGATGAGCTCTGGCAGCTTCCCTTAAAGGTGATGCTTGGGCTCTGGATCTTAGCACCTACCACTGCCCGACCCCTCTGAACTTGCTCCTGCTAGTGCAGCTCCTCAGCCTGTCCCTCAGAGCTGTGACAGCAGTAAGATGGGTGTCATGAGGGGGAATAAAGACATGGGGTTGTCTTGCGGTAGTGTGCAAGACCTGCCAAAACTGGGCTCAACGTGCGATGCTCAATGCCATCTGCTTTCCAGCCAAGGAAGACAGCAAGTAACAGGGCTACTCGGGTGCAAAGTGATCTGCAAACCCAGCTGTGATCTCCAAGCTTCCTGATTTTTATTTTGCTGCTCATTCCTATGTTATCTCCTCATGCTTTGCCTTTGCTCCGCAGGCTCGCCTCTCCACAAGCAGCCTGCCGCCTCCGTCGCCAGCAGTGCCGAGAAGCCGGGCCCCAAGGCCGCCGAGGTGGGCGATGACTTCCTGGGAGACTTCGTGGTGGGCGAGCGCGTCTGGGTGAACGGCGTGAAGCCCGGCGTCATCCAGTACCTCGGGGAGACGCAGTTTGCGCCGGGCCAGTGGGCAGGGGTGGTGCTGGACGACCCGGTGGGCAAGAACGACGGCTCCGTGGGCGGCGTGCGCTACTTCGAGTGCCAGCCGCTGCAGGGCATCTTCACGCGGCCCTCCAAGCTGACGCGGCAGCCCGTGGCCGAGGGCTCGGGGAGCGACGCCCACTCTGTGGACTCCCTCACGGCGCAGAACCTGTCGCTGCACTCGGGGACGGCCACGCCACCCCTCTCCACTCGCGTCATCCCCCTGCGCGAGAGCGTCTTGAACAGCGCCATGAAGACGGGCAACGAGTCCGGGTCCAACCTCTCCGACAGCGGCTCCGTGAAGAAAGGGGAGAAGGATTTGCGGCTCGGAGACCGCGTCCTGGTGAGTTACCAGGGGGGTTCCCTTTGAAAGGCGAGGACCAGAGTTTGTCCCGAGTTGTCCCTGGGCATTAGGGACAAGGGCAAGGAAGGGTTGGTGGTGGGGTGAGTGGTGCCCCAGATCATGGTTCTGGCAAGTGCCTGCACCAAACAGACTTTGAGCTGCTTTGTGCTGTGGCCAGGGATGCTGTGGCCTGCAGAGAGGTCTCTTAGATGAATGCGGGGCACCTTGTTCCAGGGTGGGTATTGGATGTTCCAGGGTGGGTATTGGATGAATCCCAAGCAGCAGAGGAGCATTCGAGAGTGAAACTGAAATCTGAGAGGGAAGTAACAAAGAGGAAAATCTCTGTTTATTCTTTTTAAAACTCATTGTATGTTTTGCTCCAGTCTGCAATAGCGTGTGTTGAGGCTTTTCCTCAAATTGCCAAAAAAATGACCTTGTTGCATGTGGTCATAGGTATCCTGCAGATATTTGCAAAAATCTCTCATATCTAATCCCTCTCCTTCTTTTATTTGCATTTTTACATTTTGGATATGGCACTAACTCCCATATAGAAAAGAGCTTATGGTTGTTTTGAAAACCAGATCACTGTGCTTACAGATGGCTTCTCTGAGCCTAGTGGTGCTTTCATCATCTAAAATAGAATACCTGATGGCTTTAAGATAAAATGGTTTAATTGAGCTATAAATGGCTTAACAGAAGCTTGTCTCAACTTTGCCACCATTTATACCCTAGCAAAGGATGTAAGTGGGGATTTAAAAGGGAAATAAAAACATCAAACCATGGACAAATTAAGTATGTTTTATAGTTTGTAAAAGGGAGTTTAGTAGTTTTTAGTGTATATGATACAGACAACAATACCAACTATTGGGAGGGATCAAGCACTTAAGCGCGGATCTCTCATGACAGTGTGTCCTGCAGCATCTACGGAACAAAAAGATAAAGGTAACGTTCCTGGACAGAGCTGGCAGCTCCCAAAGCAGTCAGTCTGCTGTGTCTGGCTCCCCTTTTACATGATTGTTATTTCCTTTTTGGGTATCTATTTCTAATACCAAGGTCTATAGTAGGAGATACCCATCTCTATCTGGTTAATATGTCACCTTCTACCAAATCCCTAATCTGCTCTTCTGAGCGTGCTGGGGTGAGTAGTGATTTTTTTTTTTTTGGGCAGTGGGGGTGACCGAAGCAATGATTGAAAAATAGACTGAGTTTTTTGTTTTTGTTTTAGCGTAAAATATACCAGTCTCTACCAGAGCAACATGAGTATTCACGGTCAAATACTTATCCATTATATGCAGTTTCCCTCGTACTGCTGCATTACCTGTGAAGAGCCATCTAACACTGCGGTGAAATAAATTGCACATATTATATATTAAGATATTTCAATATATAATACACGTATGCATACTGTTGCATATTAATGGTTTGCATATTATTGCATATGTAATATTGCAAATTGTATTATATATGCAATATATAATATAATTAGAAAAAAATGACCCTCAAATCCAGGCCTCCTCCGGTCCTTTGCTCCCTTTCTCTGCTTTACATGTTGCAAATGGCTGTTGGAAGGGTCTAAAGCTGAAATCAGAACACTCCGTTTTAGCACCAGCAGTCAGGTAAGGTGAACTTAAAGACCTGACATAAAGACCTGCAATAATCTTGGCAGTAGATCTTTGGCACCCAGCTAGGCGATGGGATAATGTTTTCCAAATCCTGCTTAATTGTCTAACCCGTCTCTTTTGCCTGCCTGCGAGCGCACTGACAGTATCTGTCCATTTAACCCAGTGCTCAGCTTGGGGGGCCTGCTCACCCTCTGCATTGCGTTTCATACAATTGATTTTGAGAGTATTTTTAAATGAAACTGCCTCCTAAGAACTCTCCCTGCTGCCTGCCAGGGTATTTCCCCCCTTCCGAAGCAGTAAAATAACTTTGCTGAGATCTGCTGCGTTGCCCGGCTCCGCTCAGTGCGTGGAGCTGTCGGCAGGCAGCGTCAGAGCGTGGCAAGCAAGAGGCTAATGAGAAAAGCAAGAAACCATTTGCCATTATGGTCCAGTAACATGTACTTGGCTTGGCAGCTTCTGGGATTTTCTTCTTCCTTTTTTTCCCCCTTGTTTTTCAGTAATAGAGACATCAGCTACTCAGGTTTGATGTGTGAATGTGCAAACAAGAATTTGGTTAGCCCAGATTGCCTCAGATTCCCCGAGTAGGTCTTTGACCTTGACTTCAGTTGCCTTCATTACTCTTACTTCATGCTTTCCTGAAAGATTATTTGATTTGAGAAGGTCTCAGATGAAAATGCCTCAAATAAAAAGTCAGTATTGAATTTTCACTAATGGCACCGTTGGCAGGGCACGAGTCTGCGGGGTCCCTCCTGAGCCTGCTGGATGCACACCTGGCTGCTGTGGACGTTGGTGCTCTGTGCTCTGGTTTTCCTGCTAGGGGCTTTCTTTAACTTTGTTAAAGTCCATCATAGCTCAAAGGTTGTTTTTTTGTTGTTGTTTTTTTCTTTTCAGTGGCTTTGTTCACAGGCCCGTCCTGAGACTGCAGAGGTTGCTAAAAGTGACTTAATGGCACTTTCCATTAGAAGAATTAGATAATATTTGCCTTTGGCGCTTTCCGACTCGGACTTTTTCCCAGAGATACAAAAACTACATTAAAGAGATTAGAGAATAAAAAAAAAAGAAAAAAGCCCTAATATTGTAGAATCATTTCTTAGCCTGGCAAATGAAAGTGGAACAATTAACCTTTGCCTGAGCGAAGCAGAGCTTCCAAAGTGGGATTATGTGGCTTGCTTTTAGGGTAAGGCTGGCTCGTCTTTCTCCAGCTTGGGAAAAGAAAAGATGGAAACGGAGATGGAGCAACTGCTTGGGAAGAAGATCTCTGCCGTGTTGCTTCTCTCTAAGCCGGTGCAGTCAAATTAAGAAATTCACTTCGCAGAGGCTTCGTGCCTATAGCTGCCCTTCTGCTTCCTAACTGGGAAAGCTCTTTTCAGTAACAAAATCTAGTAATAAACAGGACTAATGCCTGGGTTGTCCTAGTTGCTGATTGAATGTGTTATTGTAGGGAGTTTCCCTGCATATTATTCTGGTGGACCCTAGGCTTGCGATTTTTTGCAAAGAAATGGTAAGTGGCAAAATCAAAAATAGGAGCTTACAGAGCAGAAAGCCTCTGGACACGGAAGATTACGTTGCCTGAATGACAGGCAAGGACCAGCCCAGCAGCCTGGTTTTGCCTGCTGGAAACAGGCTCTGGGTTCACCCCCGTGCCGGTGATTTTAATCATTCCTCCTCTGCACCCTGCAAAGTGTTTCTACAGGCGGTGAATGACAACCTCTGGCTCCTGGCAAACTCCAGAAAATCTCAGGAATAAACTAACCACATTCTTCTCTTTAAGTCCCCTCTGTGACCTTCCCAGCCGCTGTCTGCTGTCCTGAAGCTGCTGAGAGCCCTTAACCACCTGGGTGAAAAATCACTGCCATTAGAAGCTCCCCAGTGGGGAGAATTGCAGTTGGGCAGAGACTTGCTCTGCTGCTGTCAGCTTGTGCTGAGTTATTCCAGTGTCTGAGACCGAGCCTTGCTGCTGTGAGGCATGTGAGGCGCTGGGCACGAGTGATTTCTGCTCTTTCTGTTCTCGGTAAATAGGCTGAGCTCTCCTGACCTGCTTGTGTCTTGCAGAAATGCTCCTGTATGGGTTTACAGATGCCTCTTCTGAGTTGAAACTAGGCTGTAAAGAAATCATATTGCTTTAGTTCTATCAAGGTAGTACTTTCAGGGAAGATGCAATTAATATTTCATGGCCTGTTCTGAGCTCGGTCCATAGGGAGGACAGTGCTTGCTGATGGTGGCTGGAGAGCGCAGAAGGAGGCAGGAGCACCGGCCCTTCTCCATCACCTCCGCCCCAGCATCCTCTGCACAGTGATGGGTGATGGGTTGTGCTGACGAGTCCCTTAGCTTTGAGCACAGTGTGTAGGGCAGAGCCCCTAAGTGAGCTCTGTTCCCATTCAGGCTGGGTTTTTGTCTTGGGGACACCTAACCCGAGGGATGGTGACCAAGTCAATTCTGCGCTGTCCTCCTCTTCCTTTGCAGGAGCAACCACCTCCCCACTGCTCCTTGGCTTAGTTGGACGACTTTCACAGATGCAATTTTTTGTACTACAGGTGCCTTTAAGCACTTCTTGGAATGGGAGACCTTGTCCAAGCTGCAGAAATCACCTGGAGGATGGAGCCTTAACTTAAGCAGTAGCCGCTGCAGATGTGATAGTCCAAGGTCATGGAGGCCCAAGCAATCGGTGTGTGGGTCCCTGGTCAGTGCAGAGGGCGGTGACAGCTAACGGCAAGGATAGTTCCTAGTTATTTGCAGGATTCAAAAGATGGAAACGCACCTAGGGCTCCTGGTGTGAGTTCTTTCTGCACCGTGTCGGGCTGTTGCTTTTGTGTGGTTGGAGCAGGATGAGTCTGCCATGGCGCAGAAGGGATGTCCCTGTCACCGGTCACCGCGCTGGGGCCAGTGGAAGCAAGTGGCCCAGAGCAGCTGCCTGCTGCCACATTAGCCCTTGGGCTTTGGGGGCAAGCACGCACCCCAAGCCCTTTCTTTGCTTCCATTTGCAGCAGTTGTCATTAAATAGGAGTTGCAAGTGGCCTGTGGCAGAAGGAACCACGTTATTAACATGGGTGGAGTTTGTCATGAGCAAGGGATGCTGCAATTTCAGGCGTTCCTGCATCCAGAGGGCATTGCTTTCCCTGGTGCCGGAAAGACACATGTGCACGAATGTCCTGCATCCGCGGTGGTGTCTGACTTGTCCCTGTGCAGCTCTCGTGCAGACAGGAAGACCCAAAGCTGGGGCACTGGGTCCACGTGCAGGATGGAAACACGGGCGTCTACCAGTGCCAGGTGGAGGTCGGTAGATGTGTGAGAAGTGTCTGTTGTGCCTGGTGGCCTTGGTTTGCAGGCTAGGGACAGCATACAGCTACGGCTCGGGCAGCAGCGAGGAGCCCTCTTGCAGGGAAAATGAGCCCCGAATTCTTGGCTTGTGGCTCCACAACCTCTCCAGGTAATGGAGCAAGCTCATAAGATGCTTGTTAGAAGTAGCTGAAGGTTCTCTTAGTAAAGAAGTGTCCTGGGCTGACCCTTCTCCACCTCCTCCATCCTTTCCCTTCCCACAAGCAGGAGTGTTGCCAGTGCAATGGGCAACCCTGCAGAGCAACCCGTCATCTCGTGCATTTGCTTGTCCTGTCGCCACTGTCTACGCAGCAGCGCTCGATCTTACTGGAAGTTGTTTGGCAAGTGAGCACGGAGAATATATCTGCGTCAGAGAGGCAGGTACAGATGCAGATACTTGGGAGTCGGAGCCAACAGCCTCGCTTGACGCTTGGGATGTTTGAGCAGGGCTCCGCAGGCAGCAGTCCCCGCAGCCATAAGTGACATTTCTTCATTTCTTTTCCCCCAAGCAGTGTTGGAGGGTATTTGCCCACGTGCCCTGGGTCCTGCTGAGAGCAGAGGGTGAGAAGCAAATGAGGGCTGTAGGGAGGCTGCCTTGTAGCAGCCAGACTGAGACAGGGCCTGGCGCTAATTTGGTAAATTGATTAAATGATATATTAGCAGCTCTGATGAAGATGGTGTCTGGAAGAAATAGCATCATTGTCTTTCAGCCCTGGGATACTGTTTGAATACAATTTATGCTGCGGTGAGCAAGGAGAAGCGCAAACATGTGTCTGATCTTTAATGATGTGCTTCTCATTTTTTGATTTGCCAATTAAGATGCATCCTTAATCTTTGTAATGAAGGTGAAGGCAAAGACCACCTGTAGGAAATATCGGAGGCCTTTTCTTGAAGAAAGGGCAGGTTGGGAAGGTGCTGACCTTTGTCAAAGGCAGAGAGAAAGGGGCCCGGGGGCTCCAACAGTCGTGTTGGTGAGGTAGGAGCCAGCCTTGCTCGGCTGCTTGCTGGGTTAGGACTTGTTTTACAAAGGCTGGATGTGGACAAGAGGGTACAGGACAGTCCAGGAGGCACCAGGACTAGCTTGTGCCACCCTTTCTGGTGTCCACAGAGAGCCCTTCAGTCTCCTTCCGAGGCAATGCCTTGCTGTGTGGAAGCACCCAATCGAAGCAACCGCTTCTCCTCAAGGAGACTGGTTTCACGCACACCCTGCCAGGCGGCTCTTCCCAAAATATGTTGTTTATTTTAGCAGCATTAGCAGTTTGTCAAAGCTGAACAAATCCACGCATCCCGAGTCGGATGAGTTTTCAGGACTCCATCCGTAAGTGCCCGTGAAGGGGCGTCCAGCGGCCACTCAGGTGCTGCTGCGTGGACGAGCCGGCCCAGCGCTGGCTCCTACCTGTGTCCCCAGACTCAGGAGGACGAGGGGACCCCGCTGTCCGGGCAGGCCTGGCACAGAAGATGATCCAGCAGGATCAACATGTACCTCATGGAAAAGATTCCAGAATAATTAATCTGCAAAAAAGAAAATTAAAAATCTTACTTTGAAGCAAACAATCATGTTGCTACTTGGGGCAACTTTGGGCTTGATTTGCACTTAACATTTTCACCAGTTTGTGCCTCTGAATTAGGAATGAATTGCTGCCTTAATAAGAGATTGTAGAGATTATAGTACATGTATATTGAGCCCATTGCAATGGCCATTTCCTTTCTTGCTTGTGAAGAGCTTTCCCGGATAAGTTACATCTGTGGGGACATCCTTAAGGGGTCATAAAACCTGTGTAGCAAGGTCCTCTAGCAGAGGCCCCTGAGTAGAGAGATGAGGTTCATACCAACCAAGGGAGCCCTTTTTTAAAGCATTTACATGAGGCTCTGTGGAGTCAGTATCGTGTGTCTTGTTAAAGCAAATGTGTCTCTGGATCTTCAATTAAAATTCAATAAATATAAAATTGACGGGCTTAAGCAGTGGTGAGTTCCTATAGAGGATGCCATGATGAATTACTCCTAAAATTGAGTTCACGCAGGAAAAGAAACATGTCAGAATGGAATTAAACCATGACATTAATATTAAAGGAATAATTCCCTTTAAACCTGAATCAAATATGAGACTGGAGTTTGATCATGAATGAGAGGTACTGAATTTTGCTGAAACTGTTCAAATATGTTACTTGTCAAGTATCTAATACTTACATTATCTTCTCCCTCCTCAATGCCCTACACTCTTGGATCAGACAACTTTCTTGTGGTGCTTTTCTTACTGACAAACGTTTTCTTCCTTCCTATAGTGAACAACGTCAACAGCTTTCTGTACAAGGAGCAATTTGCAGAATCCTTATTCAGAGAAATTACTGAAGACTAACTCATGTTTTTGGGGGAGAGACTTGCAAAACTAATTATAAGCTTCCTTTCTGACCGCTTTAGCTGAGATAAATGTGTAATTTTCACACATTCCACATATCTATGCCAGTGCTCCTGCCTCTAACACTCAGTTCTGCTTCCCATCAGGTCGGCGGCACCAAGACGGGTGTCGTGCGCTACGTGGGCGAGACGGACTTTGCCAAAGGAGAGTGGTGCGGCGTGGAGCTGGACGAGCCCCTGGGCAAGAACGACGGGGCGGTCGCTGGTACAAGGTACTGTGAGCGCCTGGGGGCAGCGAGGGATGTGTGGGGCCTGCCCACTTCCAAGGGAAGCCTGGAGATGAACCTGGGAAGGGGCAGCCGGGGCCTGCACGGCGCTCTGAGGAGCCTGTCCATGTGTGTAACGAGACTCGGGGAAGAGTCTAGCTCGGAGTCTTCTGGGTTTTCGAGTAGTTTCTCAGGGAAATCTGTAGGAACCTCATCCCTGGAATGACTTACAGCAAGATCAGCAAAGTCCGTAGAGAAGGTCCTGGAGTGGCCTCAGGGAACAGGAAGAGTTGACTTATATTAGGGTTTGTTTTTTGTGAGTCTGTGTCTGTAATTGTGTTAAGTCAGCTTGCAAGTGTGTGTTCACTTGCTTCTTGCACTCTATAGTTCACCCTTTCAGGACTATTCAGGGTAGAGACTTATGATTCTTTTCTCTTTCTTCCCCTGCTTGATGGCTGTTTTTCTTCTGGGCCCAAGTTCCCAGAGCTCTGAAAGAGCAGTCGGTTGCTGCTGTGTCCTCCTAAGAGTTCTCTCATGCGAGGCCTGTTTGCTAATAGACCTTACACAGGTCTAGTGCTAATAGACCTTATCACTTCCACAGGCCCCTCCACTGCCTTATTTTCAAACAACAGCCCTTGGTGGTGTCTGTAGATACTATCAGGGTTGTCTAGCAAGCTTTCTGGAAGGTCACTTTTCTGTTCAGTGTAAGTTGGGTAAGGAAATGACCCCCAGCCTCAGACTTGGAGTTTGGGAATGCTCAGGTCTGAGTTATCCAGCAACGTTTTGACCTTGCTTCAAATGCTGGTGGAACCAATTTCTCCTGCTTCTCAAGTTCCCTGGTAGAAAATACTGCTGAGCTTCTTCAGGGAATCTTGCATTAGAGGCAACCACGTAATGTCTGAGCTCCCGGGGGACTGGATTCCTTCCTTGTTAGAACTCAGGTTCTGCGATAAATGCTCCCCACGTTGTGTCAGCCTCTTTTTGCCCAGCAGCCATGTGTTTTCTTTTAAAATAAGAGGAATTTTCCCCTGCTCAATGTCAGGAGGAGAGAGCAGTAAGTGGTTGGCAGCAGATAGCTACTGACCTCCAGCTGCTCCCAAGAGAATTGAGGTGAGGAAAGTAAGTCATGGAGTAAATCCGAGATCCCGCGTTCTGTGCCTGTGCAGAATAGATGTTGGAATAAGCATGGTCCGTGGTGCTCTGCTTCTTGTCCTCGGTCAAACCCGACTTGTGGAGTTACTCTCCTCTGGGACTGCTCCATCGCGGTCAGGACTGACAAGGGTGGAGATGTGCACCCTATGTGCAAGACTTCTCCTTTGCTTCACGCTTCATGTCAGGAGGTCTGGAGTGGGAAGGATTGAGCGAGGACAGCAGGAAGAGGAGTGCTAAGAGGTTTAGATTAAAGGGGAAGGATTAGGGGAAGTCTGCAGGACATTGCTGCTCCCTGTTCTGCCTCTGCAGAGAGGTTTGGGCTTGCTAAAAGCAATAGGGGACTTCTGGGACACTTGGCCTTTGGTGTTGGGTGCAGTCACCTGTGGCAGTTTGTGCTTAGAACAGAAACACATGGCATGGGTTTGCACGAGGTCACGTTGCTCCTCTTCGGGTCTCCGCTCTGCAGCAAGGTCAGCCTGTGGCCTGGCTGTTTTCCAAACCTGAGAACCTGTGTTGGCAACAGGAGGGAGTTTTGGGTTGTGGGAGGTTTTTTAAAGTGGTTTGCGGGGAGGGAAAAATAAAAATTAAAAAAAAAAAAGACTTGAGCAGGTGCTTGCAAGTGATTCCCTCTCCCCTCTGGTGGAGAAGAGGCTTCTGTGCCCTCCCATGTAGAGATCTGCCCCTGGCACAACTGTGCAGGGCTCCAGTGCGGAGCACGTTGGGGAAGCAGCCGCTCGCGCCTAGAGAGCAGCTAGTTCTGATGTCCAGCATCACTCGAGTGCATCGCTTTGTAGATTTGATTCATTAGGAGCTGATTTTTATGTACATATGAGACAAACTTTCTAAGGCCCAATATTCTGTCCCAGCCTTGCAACAGAGCCTTTGAGGGAGAGATCGTAGAGGATGTTTGGTATTGGTATTTTTACATTCTTTCAGATATTGAAATACCAAAGTCCCAAGTTCCTTGGCACTAAAATCCCTCCAGCATACTGAAAAAGTGAATGTACAGAAGAGAATGTATTCCAAGTTCAAGACCCCCTAGTGACTAGTATTGTCACTCTGTATATGAGTACTGTGATAGAAATGGGGTTTGGAGCAGTGAGTTTTTCTCTCAAGCTATTCTGCTCATTTATTTCTCTTTTCTTAGCTGGAAAGTGAACACTGACTGGACAGTGTCACATCTCCATCTGGAGACATGATAGGAAAAACAAATGATAGGGTCTATCCAAATGTAACAAAAAGCTTCCCTGCATTGAAACTGGCATGAAACACAATATAAATGTGAGTCCCTACAAACATTAGGGGGTATTACACACTGTGTGAGCACTTTTTTTTTAAGCAAATTGAAACTGGGGCCTGGCCTTTTGAAACAAGAGCTGATGCCTTCTCCTACTCCAAGTGACAGGAAAGGAGAATATCCCAAACACTGGCACATGAGAAGCCACATCAGAGCAAAGCACCAGGAAAGGATCACGAAGGGCTGGGGTTGTGTGTGTCTAAGTGAGACTTGGACGAGTTGTCCACTTTTACCCCTTCTCTCCTGGTGTATCTCCCCTCTTGCAGGTATTTTCAGTGCCCTCCCAAGTTCGGCCTCTTTGCTCCCATCCACAAGGTGATCCGGATCGGATTCCCGTCCACCAGCCCTGCCAAGGCGAAGAAGAGCAAGCGCATGGCCATGGGAGTGTCCGCTCTGACCCACAGCCCCAGCAGCTCCTCCATCAGCTCCGTGAGCTCCGTGGCATCGTCCGTTGGGGGCCGGCCCAGCCGCAGCGGGCTGGTACGTGGCTTTTTGCCTGGATTTTTCTTTTTTTTTTGCAATGGGATAAACTGCTGCTGTCACAGAGATGCTTTTGTACAGGATCTTTGTTTAAAAAAATGCTCTTGCCTCCCGTCCCGCTTGGTTGGTGACATCGTGCTGCTGTTAAACAGCTTCCTTTATGCCTCCTGTGGTGATGGCATCTCACCGAAGGGGTGACACCCTCCTGGAAAGCAAGTCGTGGAGTTTGCAATACTCTCAAGGAGGTGGACACCAAGGCAGGCACTAATATTGTAGAAAAAAACACTGCTAACTTGGAAGCATAAAAGACACTGAATAGCACCTGCTGCTGTCCCAGCTGTGGCCATTCCCGGGAGTGGATCCAGCTAGTTCCTAGCAGTCTCTGGGAGAGATCCATCCCCCCAGCTGAGCCCAGTGAGTCTAGGATGCACCAGTGCCTGAAATAAGTAAAATATGTTTAAAAAGGGCGATGACACAATAAACTGTGATCTTTCTTGTCCCAGTTCCCACACCACATCCTGTCCCTTGGAAAGCAGCCCTTCCGCTGCAGTGGGGAAGAGCTATGGAGTTTTCTGGCAGCTTCCAGATCTGTTTTGCAGACTCATTAATGCCACCTCTAGGGTCCAGAATGGGAACTAGGAGCTCTGTACAGCCCAAGTGATGTGTGGTTGAGCCATGTCCTGGATTTATCAGGAGTTTTTCGAGCTGTTATAGGCTGGGCAGCTCACAGCTTGTGTTTTACTCCTTTCCAGCTCACGGAGACCTCTTCTCGTTATGCCCGAAAGATCTCGGGCACCACAGCCCTGCAGGAGGCCCTGAAGGAGAAGCAGCAGCACATCGAGCAGCTGCTGGCAGAGCGTGACCTGGAGCGCGCGGAGGTCGCCAAGGCCACCAGCCACATCTGTGAGGTGGAGAAAGAGATTGCCATCATGAAGGCCCAGCACGAGCAGGTAGGCAGGGACGGGGCTCATGGATCCTTAGCTTCACCACCAGTGCCCCAGGATCTTGGGTCCTCTGAAAGCACCACCCATGCTATGATAGACAGCACAAAGTCACCCTGAAAGTGCACGCTGTTGTCTCCATTCCTGTTGGTAGAACGTGTCCTCTCTGGCCCAAGCAAGGAGCAAAAAAATAACTGTGCCCAAAAGGGCCGTAAACAGTTTTCTCTCTGGTGGTGGATCGATACATCTGAATGCTGAAATGCAAGTGGAAAGCAAATGTGCTCCCCTTGGGCGCCTGCTCTGGCCTTGCCTGCGACTGCATTGCAATTTGATGTTATCATGCACTTACTGAGGACATCAGTTAAGTTCATGTGTTACAGCAATGCGGCCAAAGGCATGTGTTCTGGTCACATTAGTGGAGGCAACAGAATTATAAGGATAGGGACTGATCTCTGGTTTTCTTTTTTCACAAGCATTTATACAGGTGATTTTTATGCACATAAATGCTTAAAAAATCCACATTTATGTTGCTGGCTGAGCAGCTGCAAGCTGCAAGCTTCTTGCATAGAGTATTTTTCCAGTAATTACCAGTAATAAATGAATTAATGCAGATCTGAAATGGTTCTCTGGCCTCATGACCAGAGTTGATCTAGATCTAGTAACCTCATACAAAATTTTGAAAACTGCTCCAGTTCAAAGTGCAAAATTCTCTAAACAGAGCTGGATTCTCCAAAGGGTTCCAGTCACACAGAGTCTCTGAAACATGCATCAAACCTCAAAGTTACTCATTCTCCAGCAACCATTTCTTTTTAATGCTTATATACTGGACATTTGGCAAAATTTTGCTTTTTACAAGAAAAGCCACTGAGATGGGTCATCAAAACCTTAAAATCCTGTGTTCTGATCCCCTGTATGTTTTTGTTCTTTTGTTTAACACCGCCACTTCAAATGTTTCTACCTGCTGTGGCTCCTTTTTTCCTGCAGTATGTCACGGAGGCAGAGGGGAACCTCCAGCGTGCGCGTGCCGTGGTGGATGGGATGCAGAAGGAGAAAATCGAGCTGTTGAACCAGCTGGAAGAGGAGAAGAGGTGAGGAAGGAGCGGGTGGATGTGGGATGAGGTGAAGCTCTCACCTGGGAATGTTGTTCCTTGGGTCTAAATGAAAGAAAGTGACTGCGAGCTGCTGCCTTGGTTGCGTTCAGGTATCAGAATAACCAGTATTCTCTACAGGTTAGGCTGTCCCAAACCCTTAACCTTTCTGGCTTTGCAAAAGAGCTTTTTTTCTCCTCTGTTTGTGATGTGCAAATCTTAAAGCCATTAATTCTAGGGAAGGGAGGGGAAGTCAAACTGACTTTTAGAGTGGTGCCCATCTCCCTGGATCCTGGCGGCATCATCCATGTATCCGCTCAAACATACATTTGTTTTCTCGGCAAGAGTGATGCCTGTTATCCTTGAAGTCTAATTGCTCCATATATATAACTAAACCCTTCAGTGGGAAGAGAAAGGCAGTTCTGTCTGCTTCGTAATTGAAAGAAAAACAGTGAAATGGCCTTAGTTTCAGTTAAACGATGGCCTCCTGAAGACAAGTTGTTCTTTCAGGCACGAGTCCCGCAGTTCCTCTTGCAGGCAGCTCAGCTTTCCCAGCTCCGGGAGGCCCTTTAACCCAAGGCAGCTGAGTTCTTTCCTAAATATCAACAGAGGCTGCCTCTAATTAGGAGAGGTTTAGACAAGGAGGCTTGTTTATGCAGTTAGATATACACACTTGCAGCTATTTTTATCTGAGACAGAAGATCAGAGTCCTTGCAGCTGGCTGCCGGTGCAGCAGCAGCATTAATGTCGGGCCCTTCTTTCTTATTTTGTTTTACTATATCTATCAGTAAAGAGAACAGAGAGGAATGAGTTTAGCAGAAGATTGAATTTCTGGTGTTACTACTGGTTATCTGTTTAGACTTTGCAAAAGGGGTCTGGGCACTCTTGGGTATGTGCATATATTTTGGCATGTGTTTATGCATGATGTGTGCAGTGAATGCCTGGTGAGGGCTTTTCTGCCAGGATACCTCACCGTTTCCACTCTGCAAACATAAAGCAGGCAGGATGGCAGAGGTTCTCATTCCTTGGGCATGTTTTGTATGAGCCTCGTGCATATGGCACAGGACTTGCCCAGCACTCGACCGTACAATAACGGGGACTAAGACACATGGTGGGACCGGGTGGTTGGGACCTGAGAGTCAGTGAACACCGTTGTGCTCGCTGAGAAGTGGTGCAGTAGGACCAGCACGTCTGGGAGCAAGTACCTGGCATGAAGGCAAACGTTGACTATGCACAAGGCTGTCTGAACCGTCTGGCTTCATGTGTGGTGATGTCTGCCCTCCGTTGAGCTGCTTCTGTGTAAAACTGCCTGTGTCTTTCTCCTCTCGGCCTGTTGTGCACAGCAGGTTCGTGTGCAACTGGCTGCTTACAGAAGGTTGCTGATCTGGGTGTTACTGATTGTGCTTTGTTTTCCCCCTTCCCCTCTCCAGGAAAGTGGAGGACTTGCAGTTCCGTGTTGAGGAGGAATCCATTACGAAGGGGGATCTGGAGGTAATTCTTAGCATTCTCTCCAAAATGGGGGGTCTAAACTTAAAATTGCGTATGTGGTCTCACTTCAGTAGTTTCTTATGCTTAACCCTGTACAGCACACTTTATTGGTGGCTGTGGGTCTGCTCGTGAATGCAATGAGGTTAACAGAAAATTATTCCTTGCTGTGTTCCCCAGCCAGTGTTAATGATTCTAGGAGCTGCCTAGAAATAATCCCAGCCAGCCAGCCTGGCTTTAAATATTACCGTGAGTTGCCAACCCATGTTAAAATCTGACTGGAGGGAAATGCGTTTTGAAATGTTTTTCCACCATAGAAATGATGCGATTGCTCAGTCACTGCCCCTGCAGTGCCTTGTTAATGGGTGTCATTTTTGGAAGTGCTGTTACTCCATGCAGGGTTGTTGCAGCGAACATTTTTTTTGTGCAAACTGGAAGTTGTGTCGCTCAGACTGACTCAGTGGAGTTAATTCACATCTTACTGGCTTGTTGTGGAGACAGTTAGAGTTTCCAGAAGCAAGTAATTCCCTTGCAGAGAAATCTTACATGGGAAATCAGGGGGGTTAATGCTCTTTCGTGTTGCAGAGCATGTTCCTGGGAAATGGATGTTCCTGGCCAGGATGCTCAGAAGAGCATCTTCCCCATGACTCCTGGCTCAAGGTCTTCTACTGAAGGCTAGGCTAAGTCCCACAGGGTGTTTTCAACAGTCACGTGTGGTTTTTGGATAACGCCTGGACTCTCGGGGATTCTGCATGGCAGGCAGCATCCCTCAAAGCCGTTCGACTGAACAAATCAGTGCGTCTGAGACCTGCCATCTCCTAGCACAGAGATGCTGCTTCTGCACATCCTTTGGGAATATCTGTTTATTTAGAGTTCCCACGTTGTGTAGTTTGTACCAACCAAACGCACGCTGCGGCTTTAGTTAGAGGCTGTGAGCGAGGCCAGGGCTGTGTTTGGAAGGGCTGGATAAGAAGAGCTGCATCTAGCAGGCAGCTGGTGTGGCCAGATGTGGTTTCAAGGAGGTTAAATGGGTTTTTAAGACTTATTTTGAGCCAACAATTTTATGTCTGGGGAAGCTGCAGGTTAGCTTTATCGTTCACAAGCAGGGAGAAGCTGTCAGGGGACAGACTCTTTTCAGTGGTAGCCACCAACAGAAGAACAGGCAACGGCCAGAGACTGAAATAGAGAAAAGTCTGCCTGAAAACAAGGAAAAACTGCTCGACAGGAAACATGTAGAACACTGGACCAGGTTGCCTAGACACGTTGTAGAGTCTCCTTCTGCAGGGATATTCAGGACCTGCCGGGATGCCATCCCGTGCAGGGTGCTCTAGGTGACCCAGCTGGAGAAGGGGTCTGGACTAGATGGTCTCCAAAGGGCCCTGCTGACCTCAACTGTTCTGTGATTCTGGGGCATTACAGTAGTTGTTGCAGAGTCCTGGGTACAACTGGATGATATTTCTGCTCAAAGAGGGAAAGGGCAATGCTGTGGAATGAGACTTTGCATTGGAGCAGGCTTGTGCTTAGTTTATTCACCTGTTTAAAAAAAAATAGGAGTCATTCTGTTTGAAAATTGCTTTGAACTCCATAGCAATCCTATTCAGACCTAAAGCCTTGATTTCTGTAGCAGTTTGGTATCTCAGTTCCTTTCATTTGCTTTCAGTGTGGGGCACTTTTTTGGTTTTGGCAACAAACCGGTTGCAGCAGAACGTGCTTTTCTTTGTCAAAGGCAGGGCTCATGCTGTCTCCAGAGCAAAAAGGCAATGGGAATTTCCAGCTCTTTCCAGTCTGCCCTGTGGTCCTCCCAGAGGAGGGAAGTGTAGAACCACTGCAAGGTCTTTGCAGCCTCTCTCCTGGGGCAAGTGCCTTGTACTGGTGGTCTGCAGCTTGGGTAGGGCCAAGTCTGCTTTCTAGGGAGTATCTTCACTTTAAGCTTCATGCAAGAGGACACTGAAGCAGCTGTGGGCTGTGTTCCCAGCTCACGGATGCTGCTGTCTTGCGAGCAGCCACTCTGAGTACCGAGGAAAATCCTGTAGTTTTCTGTTTGGATGTATTTTTCCTGTTTGTTTGGATCTCTTAGTCTCCTCCTGTTGTGAACTGCCTTTCCTTGTCTTGTACACTGAAGATGATGTTGCAGCCTTCTCTCTTTCCCTCTCTCTCCTTCTTTCTCTCTTCCCTGCTCCCTCCGTCCCTCTGTTGTTCTTTTCTCCCCATGTGCGAGCAGACTCAGACGCAGCTGGAGCATGCCCGAATACGGGAGCTCGAGCAGAGCCTGCTGTTCGAGAAGGCACAGGCTGAGAAGCTCCTCAAAGAATTAGAGGACACCAGGGTAATCCAAACCCCACTTACCTGCCTGCGGAGCAGCCTGCTTGCCCCCCGCGTTGATGCTCATGACACCTTGCTTTGAGTTTCTTTTTGTTTTGGTTTGTGCGGTTGATTTGGTTTTGGCTTGAATTTAGGCTTCCCTGGTTTTTGGTTTGGTTTTCATTTGCTCTCCCTCCTGGAAGCAGCAGTGCTGCATAACTTCTGCCTTTGCTTCTTGCGTGGGGACTTGTTTCTCAGGCTGGATTTGCTTCCCATGAGACACGAGCGCTTCGCGATCCATCCCTCAGCTGATGCTGCCGTGCCTGAGCAACACCCGCACCCTGCCCGGGCAGCCAGCCCAGGGGGCCCCGGCTGTACCAGGAGATAACGTTGCAATTGCCAGTTTTCTAAAAGGGCCAAATATTATAACCCCCGCTCCCACGCCAATCTAAAATCAAAACTTGACCTCCTGAGCTGATGATCACTGGGAGAAATGTCAATTGAAACAAAATGGAATTGATGATTTGTGGTCCTTACACTGGAAGATCTGCCTGGTTTCTTTGCTTCTTCTGCTTTCTTTTCCGTTTTCTTTTTTTTTTTTTTCTTTTTTTCCCCCCCTAGCACTCCATCCAGTCCAATCTCTTATTCTAAATCCGTAGCCTCAGCCACCCTGGACTCACCAAGGCTTGCGGGAAGTTCAGCCCTGCGAGGTTACATCCAGATTGCAAGCAAACAATCCATAGCCTCATGCTCCACGTTAACCATGGCCCAAATTATTGTTGTGCATCTTCTAGCCCACTGCGTTATTTTTACTTTGCTAATAAACTCTAACAAGCACCCATGTAAAATCCCTTTTCCTTTTTACACCAGGGTAAACAGGCCAGAATGCAGAAAAGGTGTCTGTAGGCTGAGGATTGCTGAGCAATAAAGGAAACATGATTTGCTTGACGCTGATCTCGATGCTTGTGATGCTCCTGCATGTGCAGTCACATTTCCTCTGTGCATCATCTGGCCAGATGCCTAGTCTGGAAATACAGTGTTCTGTCAGGATGTTGTTTCTAATAAGCTGCTGCTGTTCCACTCTAGGTAAAATTTCAGGGGCTGTTTCAAAGACGTGTGTTTCCTATGCTGACAATGAGGGGTTCGTGTTAGCAAAACAAATTGCAATTGGCACAAAGCTGTAACTGCTAGAGTTAATCAGTGATTGTTACCCTGGTGCAAAACTGTACTCAGATTAGAGGGTCTTGGGTTTCCTTTCCCTTTTTATTTAAACTTTGACTAATGTACTTTGGTTATATATCCAGTGAAGCATGTTTGCTATAAGGAAGGCCGTGGCCGTGAGGGGCAGGGAATGATTCTTGTCTTCTCTGTCCTGTTGCAGTTAACCACGGTAGCAGAGCAGTCCAGGATCCTGCAGCTGGAGGAGGAGCTGAGCCTGAGGCGCAGCGAGGTGGACGAGCTGCGGCAGTGCCTGCGGAGCTCCCATCAGGCGGACGCCCCCGAGCACAACCTTGGCCTGCAGTCTGAGGCTCTTCGCCTGCGGGACCAGCTGCTCTCTGCCAACAAGGAGCACCAGAAGGAGAGCAGCCAGCTGAAGGAGAAGTACGAGAAGACACTGAAGAAATACCAGCAGGAGATGGAGAAGCTGAAGGCCACCAATGAGAAGTACTCGCAGGAAATAGTTGACCTCAAGCATAAGGTCCAGCAAGCCACGAATGAGAACATGGGGCTCATGGACAACTGGAAGTCCAAGCTGGACACCCTGGCATCTGATCACCAGAAGTCTCTGGAGGACCTCAAAGCCACTTTGAACACAGGGCCTGATACTCAACATAAGGAGATTGTGGAACTGAAAGCGGTGGTGGAGAGTATAAAGATGGAGCACCAGCTTGAGATGGAGAACCTGAAAGCCAAGCATGATATTGAGATGGCTGTTCACATAAAGGAGAAAGAGAGCCTGAAACTGAAGCTGCAGGAGGCTGTGGATGAAGTAGAGAAAAGCAACAGCAACTGGAAAATGCAACTGGAAACCAAAAGCAATCAGCACCATCTGGAACTCCAGGATCTGAAGGACAAGTGTCGAGATGCTGAGCTGAGGGTACATGAACTGGAGAAACTTCATGGTGATTATAAAGATCAAACACAAGCAATAGCTTTCTTGAAAGATCAGATTTCTCTGGCTGAGAAGAAGATGTTGGACTATGAAACACTACAGAAAACAGAAGCGCAGAGCAAACAGGAGATCCACAGACTGCAGGAAAAAGTGCTTGTATTAGAGAACAAACTGCAGTCCATGGAGTCCCTGCATCCTTCTCAGCATGCAAATGTATGACTTTTGGGTCATTTTGCTTATTTACCTTGTCACTGGTAGTACCCTTTCCAGGAGGAGCTGCTCTTTTGTGCAATTTAATGAGGCTTCCGTACCTCAAAGTACCTGACTACTCTTTACCTTCCATTTATAGCGCTGGTTTTCTGCATTGCATCCCCGTGCTGAGGGTGTGTTCCTGGCCTTGTAAGCCAATGCAGTGGCACAGTTGGAATAAGAGACAAGAGAAGCAACTGAGCCACATTTGGGTTTGAAGCCACATTACTGCTGTGGCAGCAGAGTGGGGCCATTGAAGTGGTTTGGCAGGGATGGTTTTTCACTCTGAGCAAATAGTTTTCTTAGCTAAAAAAGCATCATTTTGACAACACGATGTTTGTCCTCCAAAGAGGTGCAGCAGCCCTAGCACACTGCCAAGCCTTTGGGATAGATGAGGGATAGATGCATTGCCTGTAGGTGCATTGCCTGTGCTGAGAGGCAGCGTGTGGCTTGCTTGGCGCATGGAGCATGGTTCAAGGATGTCACTCGGGATCTGAGCTGATGAGTTGGGTGGGAACGTGGGTGCCAGCAACATAGCAGAGAGTGCAGGGGCCCTGTGCTCGTATCAGAGACTATAGGGCAGGGTAGTACCAGGCCTGAGGAATGAAATGATTGAAGGCAGGTCCTGAACCTGCTGGGGAAGACTAGAGTAGAGCACTATCATGAAGATCGGTTTTCTGTGGTCTCTGTATCTCTTTACTTTTTTCTTGACTTTTCTTGGACTTTTTGTCACGAAATTGCCTCCATGGGATGGCACAGGGCCACACTTGCTCATGACAGGCTGACCGCCTGTGTTTTAGAGAGGGGAGGTTGCTAATCATGGCTCTAGAATGGCTATTTGTGACTTGACTTTTGCATAAGAAATGAGCTAAAAGTGAACTTAGAGCTTGAGGCTCTCCTTGTCCCCATGGGGATATAGAGAATGAAAGTAAGTCCTGAGATGTGCATGTCTTGAGAATATTTATTTGAAATCTATCCCCAAGGATGTCTTCCCTGCTTTAGACTGGGAGGTACCATTGAGTGAACACGAGGTGCATGTTTGCTTTGCCACCATGAACCACCCCTTTGGGGTCTGTTGAGCCACTAGGCAACAAAGTCAAGACTGGAAATTATTGCTGGCCAAGTCAGGGCATCATGCTGCAAAAAGGACAGGAGAGGAAAAGCTTGAGGAGGAACCTGTTACATTAATGGTATTTCAAGGATTTCTCAGCATGCTTCAGCTAGTAAAGACAGAGGTGAACAGTAAGTACATGGATGCAAAGGCAGAGGGTGAGCAGTGAGGTGGGGAGAGGGCCCTGGCAAAGGTGGGTCATGTCAGCATAGTATGGCTGAGACTCAAAGAAGGGTGAATGCAAAGGAATAAAGTGGAGGCTTGTTTCAGGCCCCTTTAAATGAGAAGGCTCTTACATGTGCTTGGTCATCAACTAGAACTAGCAAATCTTGAGATAATTTAACTGTGTAGATTCAAATCGAGAAAACACTAGAAGAATTGCATAGATGAAAACCTTTGAGTTTCATAAACTCTATTTAAATGTCTTAGGTAATTTAATGCACCTGCAGTATTAACTATCTACATGTTTTTAAACATGTTTTGTGAACAATATTCTTTGCTTTCCTAGGTCTTCACGTGAGAATTCTGTGTATCCAAATAGCAATTAGCTTTCCCTGCCAAAAGTGCATCAGGCAGCCAATTCCCGCTTTGTGTATGCTCCTGCTTCTGTTCAAGTTATGTTTTCAGTAGTGGAAGTGTCAGGTCCATGCTGAGGTGCCACTGAAGGCACCTGGATGGACAAGCTCCAGTGCTTCAAGTGCTGAACTGGAGTCTCTGCTCTGGGAAGCTTCGTTCCTGATCCCTGCTGTCCTCTGTTGGAGTCCAGGGTTAGCAGTTGTGTGAGACCAGAACTCATCGTGTACCAAAACTTCTTGACTTCTTGGTGCTCTGGACCTGTCTTGAGATTTATTCTGGAAAGTAGGGAATGGGCTTTTAGGCAATCATGTATACCTAAATGTTTGTTTAGAGAAGAAGCTTCCTTGTCCAAGGAGAAATTTGGAGCAGAGGTGGAGCATTTCCTGGGAGGGAGCAGACCTCCCTTGTGCAATGTGGTCACAAGTCTCTAGCCTGCTTGGGATTCCCCTGGAACATCACTTGCACTGGCTTTAGAAAGGTGCAATGTGGGCTTTCCAGGTGAGAGGGAGGGCAGTGGGAAGGGATGCAGACAGCAGGAATCCCAACTGGATGATGACTGGTTCTTCTGGTGGGTGCCCGAACAGTCGGTATGGATACGAGACTGATACTAGTGCCACTGGGAGCATGGACTGCCTGAGAGTACCCCCGTGCTGTCACACTGCTTGTGGGGGCCTCTTGCCCATGGAGGCAGAGGTTGCTTTGATTTCATGCCATTTCTAATGGGACTTTAAAGCAGGCAGATGGTCTTTGTGCCCTGTCTGCGGCTTCTAGCACTGCAGCCTGGACAGAGAGGATGGGGTGAAGGCAGAATCCCCGCTCTGGACCAGTTTTATAACTTTGGGCACAAGTAGATATTTGTGAAGCTAAAGACTTGGCTGCTGGTGGGTCTCAAGTCATATGCTGAAGAGCTATTTGCTCCTCTTGTCTCTGTTGAAGATGTGCCCTGCCTAGCTGCAGGAGACTGGTGCAAAGCAGAGCAGCTCTTCCATTGCTGTCTGCCGGCTCAGGATGCTCCAGGGCTGGATCCAGAGCTCGTGGGGAGAGTCCGGCCTCTTCCCCCTCCACAGGGAGTCTCACTTGGGCTGCCCAGGCTGTTGTGTGGGCGCATTTGGATGGTACCTGTTTACCTTAGCAATACTTGATAGTAGAAGCGATCCCTCAAAAGCCTTTGTTTCCCTCCAGGATGGATGTTCCTTTAACTCTCAAAATGCCAAAGCATCATAACTTGGCTGCTGGTTCCACACCTACCACTTTGGCCAGGACTCCAGTCCACGGTTGGTGACTTTTCTTTGCAGCTCTGCGTAAAGGACTGATATATGTCTGATATCTTAATTTATTTCAGATGATTGACACTAATGATATTTCAGAAGAAAAGATAAGGATGAAGCAGACTATGGAAGGTAGGAAACTTTATTGTGTTTGTCTTGCAGAACAGCCTGTCCTAGTGCCACATGCGCTTCCCTTCCTCCTCCTCCTTGCCCTCACAGGGACAGCCTTGGGCAAAGGGGCTTAGGGAATCATTTCACTGCTTTAGTTTGCCAGGTGGCATTTGTAGTCTGGGTTTTTCTCCCCTCTAAGATGAGTGAATGCAGGAGAGGACGTTCTTCTTTTGGTGTTGCATTGTCACCATGATGATGGTGTAGGGTGGAGGCAGACCTGGAGGAATGGGCACTTCCATCCCTCACCAGATGAAACCTGGTGTGCTGAGTGTCATTTCCTTTGGGAGAAGACTGCTAATGGCAGATATCAACCTGACTGGCTACAATAATGGGGGATTGCTTTCTTCTGGAACTTGCTATAGATCAAATTTGCAGTGAAGTCCGGAGTTTACACACTTCGGAACTTTTCTGTAAAAGGGCTTTGAGACTTGGGAAAGCCTCATAGCCCCTAATCTGAGCAGCAGCAGAACGGGTGAGGGTAGAGCATGATTTTTCAGTTGTCCCTGGAGGGTTCAGGGCTATTCCAAGAACTGGAAGGTGCTTCCAGATCAAATTTTCCCTGTGCTCATTTCTGTGAGATTGTATTGTATTTCCTTATTCTTCCTTGGATTTGTTTTTTTAGCAAGAAAAAAAAAAAAAAAAAAGCCTTGCCTGTGTAGATCACAAAGGTGATCTTTAAAGCACTAAGCTTGTCACTTCTATTTTTGGATAGCATGTGGCTTGCAATGACATAGCTTTTTTTTGTCAGTTATTCACCTCTGAGGAGCCTGTTCCTTGCAAAGTCCCTTTTAATTCCTACCAAGGAAGAAGCTATTTAAATGGAGGTTTCTGGAGCTTAAATTTCACTTGATAGAGACTCCAGTTAGTTGAGTGTCACCCCAGCTGCTTGTGGTTTCAGGCAGAGGTGCCTTGCTCTACTTGAGTCTGTCTCACCGTTGTGTTTGCAGGTACAGGGTGACACACATTACCCCAAACTCTGTGTTCATTGACAGTCATTTGAGTAATGCGAGAACTGAGTCTTGTTCCCTCTTTACCTATCAGCAGCCACTGCTCCTGCAGCGGCCCCTCAGTCCATGTGCACATAAATTTCCTCTCTGAATAAAACACGGACAAGACGTACTCAAGATGACCAGCTCAGACCTGGCCATAAAAACCTGATGCTCCAAGTCTAGTGTTCTAGAAAATGAAAATGTCTTTTAAAAGTCTTTTCAGCGTGATAGGCAACACAACAAAATGTGCTGAAAGCCCCTTTCTGTGATTTTTTTTTTTTTTTAATTCTTCATTCTTGGAGGGTTTTCTTTTTCCCTTGCAGTTGCTATCTTGTATGTGTCTGCTATAGTTATATACCTTGCCTCCTGATGCCTGGCTGGTCTGCTTTGCTGCACAGTTAGCACCGTCCTGACTTGCAGGAGGCATTTTTCAAAGTTCCTCATCCTGGTCTCTTGCCTCTTTTCATTCTCCTAAAGATCTGCAGGACAAGTTGAGCAAGAGAGACAAGGAGGTGTCGTCACTGGTCTCCCAGGCCGAAACTCTAAGGGCCCAAGTAAGTGGTAAGTTCCCCTAATCAAACGCTGGTGGAAACTCACTATCTCCACGCGTGTCCCTCGTATCACTCTGGTGCATGAGACCAAAAGGAACAGAGAAATAAATAAATGAGGCAGATACAGAGTGTTGCTAAGCCTCTGTGGCCACTGTGCACCACTGGGGTTAGGCCAGCAGCTGGGGAAGGAAGGAAGTGGGATGGGAAGGCAAGTTAAGGACTCAGAGACCTTTCTTCCCTGTGTCCATTGCTTCCCTCAGCTTTGGAAAACAAATGCAAAAGTGCAGAGAAGAAGGCGGATTCGGCGTTAAAGGAAAAGAAGAGGTTGGAGAATGACCTGGAAGCCTTGACCAGGAAAACACATGACGCTTCGGGACAGCTTGTGCTCATCAGCCAGGAGCTGCTCAAGAAGGAGAGGTCAGACTGCTGGCCCGGGCTCCCTAGATCGGCAGCCCCCAGGGTGGTGGGAGTTGGGACACATTTGCAGATGGGTCTTTCTGTGGATCAGGGTGGATGGGATCATGGTAGGATGCTGCCCAACGCGTGTAACCCGTTGCCGTGGGGTGCCGCTCGCTGCAGGAGTCTGAACGAGCTGCGGGCGCTGCTGCTGGAGGCCAACCGGCACTCACCGGGGCCGGAGCGCGACCTGAGCCGCGAGGTGCACAAGGCCGAGTGGCGCCTCAAGGAGCAGAAGCTCAAGGACGACATCAAGGGGCTGCGGGAGAAGCTGGTGGTGCTGGTGAGCAAACCCTCCTGACCTTGGGCTTGGGAGGGCTCCGTGCTGCTCTGGGGGCAGCTGGCATGAGCCAGAAGGGCTTCTGGGGACTGTTCCCAGGGGACTGGAACCCTCAGCTAAATAGAGGACAAAACTGTTGGAATAACTTGGAAATCCCTGATACCCCACACAGCTTATTCCTAGGGAGAAGGGATAAGAAGTGTCCTCTAATTCCTGCATACTGCAGAGTCCTCCAGTGGCTGAGATGTGAATAGTTTATTTGAACTCAGCTTGGAACAAATCGGAGCTGCTATTGGCTGCCTTTGCTCTCAGAGTTGTGCTTGGACCCCCTCTGCTGTTGAAACTGCAATACGGTTGTGTCGGTTATTGAGCCTTTGTAACTCCCTTGGTTATTTTAAAATGTAACGTACGCCTATTCTCACCTTGCTGTGTGAAGGACAAGGAAAAATCGGTGGCGGATCAGAGGCGGTACTCCCTGATCGACCCGTCGTCGGAGTCGGAGGTGATCCGGCTGCAGCACCGGCTCGTGAGCACGGAGGACGTCCTGCGCAACGCGCTGGAGCAGGGCCACCAGATGGAGAAGCTCATGGAGGCCATGCGGCTTTCCTCGGAGAGAACACAGGTAGAGATCGCTGCTCCGGGAACAGCCTGCCAGGCCTCTGCTTTCCTGGGTGCAGCTTAGCACTAAGGAGACCTGCACCCCGGTCATCAGAGATCCCTTTGCGCTCTGCAAGAACAGATGTTAAATGGGATGTTTTGGAGAAGCTGCAAATGCAAGTTCTCCTTTATGCGTATGATGTGGTACACGTCAGATGCTCTTTGAGGAGAGTTAAAGTTCACACACAAAGGGCTACATTCCCTTGGTCCAGGAGGGAATGCAAACATGTACATAGAGACCCTTATTTGTCTCTTTAAAGAGAAAAATAATGGCCTGATACCCTCTTCAGAAAGAGCTGTAACTGTTTCAGACTTCTGAAGAGACCAGTAAGACTTTCTGGATGGATTTCAAAACAAAATAAATTTCCAGCAATAGCATCCTTTAAGTAGTTGATAATATCCTTTAAAGTCTCTTTAATGTGTGAAAATTTTGTCACTTCTGTTCTCTGCTGAGAGAATTATTTCCTTGCAGTCCTAAAGCACAAACTTTGGAGTGATTCTGGGGAAAGGTTTCCCACTTCTCTTAGTAGCTTCCGGAGATCTGTGTCTTTCTGCTCTAGGTTTGCTGCTGGTCTCCAAGTGTTTCCATTCCAGTCGCTGTCTTCCCTTCCTGGCTTCTTCCAGTTTCCTGTTCTTCCTTCTGAGAAAAGCAAAACAGCCCCTAATATTTTGCTATATGAGGACAGATATGTCTTTCCCTGTAAAAATGGAACCTTGATGTCAATAATCTTGATGTCTCTTGGCCTTTTCTGCCTCTTACCTGTGGTGTGACCTGCCTTTTATGCCAGGCTTTTTCTTCTCTCTGTATATTTTTCTCTGTGTTTTCTCTTCTGCAATCAGGTCATGGCTTTCAGAGGCCAGATGATGTGCTTATCTGATACTTATTTAAATTCAAAGCTGAAAAATGTCTTTCACAATGAGGCAGATGCTGCAGGATTGTGCAGAGAGGAAAAAAGCCACTAGAAGCGGCTGAGTGGAGGATTTGTTCACCCTGATGTAGGTGTAGATATGTAGTGGCAGGTAATGTGGGTTATGTCTCCTCTTCCTCCCATGACACCGCAGAGCGAGTAGGGGCTCCAAGATGGAATCTGTGTTGCAGGAGTTTTTGACGTGGGCTTGGAAGGGGGCGCAAAGGAAAAATTGCAGCCACCTGCAGCTAGGCCTCATATCCTGCCGTCTTCTAATCTACTGTAACCTTTAGGAGAGGTGGGGACAGTTTTTACATCTACTTTAATGCTAAACCACTTGAGAGCCCAGAAGTCTTTTCTTTCACAATCCCTCTTGTGGTGACACGGGTAATTTTTTCTTCCCTTACTGTAGGTAACAACTAAGTTTTTAAAGAAAAGTAAAGAAGTTGGAAGGGACCTTATGAGCTCTTGAGCACTTTCTCGCCTAAGAAATCCTAGAGATGCTACAAGGTCAGAAGTGCAGAGGGATAGAGGTTTGCCAGGGAGGTCAGGGGATGTTCAACTTGAAGCTCCTGAGCTCCAGGGAAGTCTGGATCAAAACTCCCCAGTTCCAGAGCAGGATCCGTTCATCCTGTCCTCTAGAAAGGGGAACTGTTAACTACGGGCTTCAGGCCAAGCCTGAGGATGCTGCTGGCCTAAAGGGATCCTGATAGGATGGTTTGGGAGCTCCTGCTTTTCTCCAGAAGGCAACTCCAGAACTAACCCAGATTTCCCTGCCTTCTCGCCCTCATTTTCTGTCTTGCCTGGGGCTGGGCTTGGCATCACTCTCCCTTTGCCCGCAAAGACTTCACTCTGCAGTGTTCTCCAGAAGGAAATCCAATTCCCACAAGCTGCTCCTGCAGCCAGGAAGGCTCCTGGGGTCCTCAGCTCTGGAGTCCTTCGTACATACACCCGGTCTGCCCTGCCATGAGGAGGTGCAGGACTTAGGGCCGTGAGGGCCCTGTAGTGTCTGTCTCGTCGCATCGTTGCTGCTTTGCTGTTTCATGTCTGCAGCTGCAAGGAATTCATCCCGTAATAAAGGATGCCTTGGATCCTATGCCTTGAGAGAGCCAGGTTTGCAGACTCACGGGAATGGTACTCAGGACTCTTGGAGAATCTGCAGCAACTACCCTGAGATGTTGTTTAGTTTCAAGCAAATCACACCACTTCATGCTCTTTCATGTGACTGTGTGCCAAAACCAAAGTTCAAGCTTAATTCCCGTCACCTGGCAGTTCGCAGCACCTGGGGCTCGGATACCACCATGGGGATTTTCTTGCCACCCTTTCAGCTGGGCTGCACTGCTTGACAAGCGGTTCAGGCTCTCCAAGGAGAGCTCAGTTTGGGCCTTGGCGTCCCTGTCCTGCAGAGCTGATTGTGTATTTGCGTGGATACGTGGAACTCCCCAAATAATGGGGCTGAAGCCTTGCAGCCTTGTCCTCCCTGTCCCCGTGTCACCAGCAGGGCAGGGGGCAGCTGAACCTGGCAGGCTGAGACTTCTGGCTGTGACTTTCTCTCCTTGTTTGTACCGCTTGAAAGTCACTGTGGTTATTCTGTCATTTTGGAGCTGAAGGACCCCATGTTACCCACGCCAAAAGAAACATTATAAATGTTTAAAGTTCTTATGTTTTCTAAAGATAGAAAATCGGTCTGTGCTGCCTGCCAGGCTTGTCCCCAGAGATGGGAAATGAGGGATGGCATTTGCTGCTGGTGTTCCTTGTCCTGGGTTTTGCTGTTAACTCTGCCCTTGGTTGCTCACTTGTTATTAGGCTTTGAGAATGAGAAGCAAAGAGCAAGTCTGTGTCCATAAGGATATCCAGAGGATATCTTGTAACTGGGAAGGATACAATTGCCCACGCGGGAATTGGGGCAGCATGCAGAGGTTATGAAAGTTTTTGCAGAAAGTGGCGTGGGATTTTGCATTCCTTAGCATGGAGTGCTGGGCTGCAGCAGGAGGGGACAGAAGCCTTGCCAGGTCTCAGTGCTTGCAGGCCAACATTGCACTCTAAAGCCCTTCTTCTAAAGTAAGAATTGTCTGTTCTCTCTTGCAGACTGTTGGAAATTCTGGGTCTGCTAATGGGATTCACCAGCAGGATAAACCCCACAAGCAAGAGGTAAGTTATGAGCAAAGTATTATTTAAAGTCAGGACTGCCATACGTGACTTCTTGCGTGCTGTGCTGGGGACAGGTCTTGCACGGGGGCCACTCTGCTCGCCAGGCTCGACCCCATCCTTCCCACAGCAAGACAGGAGCCTCTGCACAGCACTGGTTCCCAGATGTGCTGGAAGAGCTTCCCAGAACCCGTGCTGCTGGCAGGGATGTGGGACAGCTCCTAGCTGCTGTAGGAGCTGCCACCAGCCACCACAGCCCCTCCTCACCTCTAAACCCACTCAAAGCCCTCAGGAAGATACTAGCAAGGTGTACGCTGAGATGCCGCAGGCACCTCACTTAGGTCTCCTGGATCTGTGTCCCTATGATTTTTCCCCTGGTAGCACCATCTAGAACCTGCTTGGACTCAGATCTGTGTCAGCCCCTCTATGTGGGTAACATTTGTCCCCTGTGGGTGACGTTTATGGGATACCCTGTTCTAGTCTCCCATTGGTTTTATGATGTGGGGTAGGATCTGTGGCCTCAGATGTCACTTCCCCATGAACAGGAGGGTAGCGAGGCTCTACTGGGCAGAGCAGCGTGTCAGGACTTGGGGTATCTGGGCTCGGTTGAGGCTGTCCCACTCTATGGCTCAGTTTCCCCTTCTGTAAAAACCCTCTCTCTTGTGGGCTGTGGAAGGGAAACATTGTTATGGATGGTTACAGATTTACCATTTCTGCAGAAAAAATAAGAACAACTTGTCTGCTTTCTCCTGAGCATCAGGCGCTCCCTGTTTTTCCTAACAAGGTCTTTTTCCTTCCAGGAAAAGCTCTGATAGAGATAAGGTGAAGAGGATCATTTCACATCAGTATCAGCTCCTGTGCGCAGTCAGGAAGGATGATACCACATCTGGCTTTAGCACCTCCTAAAGACTAGACACAGTATTTTCACTTTGAAGCAGGACAATATTTATAATATACTAACTGATATAATCAGGACAATCCTGGAATCCAATTTTCCAAGCCAGCCATTGTTCCAGGAGGAGCAGAAAGGTCTCTCTGGGTTTGGTTTCTTACCTATATTTTCATTTTCTTTCTTTCTTTTTTTTTTTTTTTTTGGGACTGTGGAATTTGTATTGCTTGAACTGCCCTTCTTCCAGCGGTCGGGGTGACGGCTGCCTTGAGCAGTGACTGGATTGTCAGTGAGCCCTAGGGACCCCGCAGGAACCGCAGGGGGATTCGCCTGTGGTGTTGAACCCCAAAGCAGCCCAGGGGCTTTCACCAGGTCTGTCCCTCCCCTTGCACCCACCTCGGTGTCCCAAAGAACCCCGTGAGCGGGTGAGACCCGCAGACCGTGACTGTTTGTGGTGCTCTCTGTTGGACGGCGGTTGTGGGGGGACGTTTCTCTCCGAGCCTGTGTAGAAGAGGTCTCGATCCTAGAGCACGGAGGTTCCACTTAGTACTTGTATAATAGCATGTTGTGGTATCTACCCTGGTTTCAAAGCCATATTTATTTCATTCATCTCACCCACTGCTGCTTGGGGAAGATGGCTCTGAGCTTGGAGGGCAGGTGCCCCTCACTTGGGAGCCCTTGGACTTTCTGCTTGCAGCGAGGTCACTGAGCAGATCTCCTCCCACACAGGAAAGTTTTTGGAGCAGCAGGAGCCCGAGGCTGGGGCCTTGCAGGGCTCAGGTCTGTGCAGAGCAGGGCAGCCCCATGGAGCATGGGGTGGGTGAGCGCACGGCGTGTGCGGGTGCTTTTCCTAGTGGCCACTCGGGTACCAGCCTTGCCAAGGAATCATGGAGTTTATTTGGCCTTGTTCCTTTTCCTGAAGGCTTTGCTCTTCCCTACACCTTTGCACCATGGTCATCCAGGGCTATCAGGATGGAGAAAGAGGAAAATATGTCCTTAAGGGCAGCAGGTAGCGTCCTGTGAGAGTCCCGCTCGCTGTCAGGTGCCGTAGAGCAGAGCAGGAGCAGCGCTTACTGAACCCTGCTCTCGTGCCAGACCCTTCCACCCTCCAGGAGCTCTTCTGACCATGTCGCATCTAGAGGAGGACAAGGCACAGACCTGAGCCAGACCGCAGGTGGATGAGCGTCGCAGCGGGTCAGCTCCAGTGCTGCTTGCCCCCTTGTTCAGTTTTGTTATTCCTTTATGAAGCCTCTTAGTTTTTCTTAGTGGGTTACCAGGCTCTTGCTTGATGGGCAGCCAGACACAAGCTTGGAAAAAAACTTGTTTTTTAAAGCATGGCTTTAATTCCGCCATGAGGAGGATGTTGCTGAATCTTTCTGGATTATGAGGACATACTGGGCCCTGTAGGGCTGATCTTCTCCCATCCTCCCTCATTCAAAGGGATGATGAGAGAGTGACGGAGGCGACTTGAGGGCAGTAAAGCAGGTCAAAAAGCATAGCTTAAGTCTGGCTCATTGCAGGGGGAAAGAGGCAGCAAAGATAATTGGCCAGGAATAATTCTGATGGGACCTCCTCGTGTCTTGTGGAAGTCTTTAATCGGCTCTTGCTAATCACCAGGAAGACGGACGCCAATTGCTGGCAAGTGCCAGGGCTTTCAAGGGATCATAGTGGTGCGCTCAAAGCCTCTGTAAGTGATGGAGGGAGCTGAATACACTTTAGAAAATCCCAGACGGAGCACTCGTTCCAGCTGGAGCAGTGTCTCCCTGGGAGCTGCTGTGCTGAGGTTGATGTTCCCTTGGCTTGGAAGGTCTCAGAAATCAGTGTCACAACTTGTTGAGTGGCAGTGGAGGCGGGATAACACTGAGTGCTTCCTGCAGTGCTGCTGCTTTCCAAATCCAGGGTTTTCCGTAAGTTCCCAGGGCACCCACCTCTGGCTGCTCCTCTGCAGGGCTGCCAGGCCCTTCCTAGGTTGTAAGAGACCAAACAAGGGAGAAATCTGGAAAGGGACCAGGAGATTCCCCAGCCCCTCTATTTATTTGTAAGATTAATTGCTATTTTGCCTCTATGCGGTGATATATATATAAAGTACGTCACAATACTTGACCTAACTGGCTTTGTTCTTTGGGGGAGGCTTTTTTTGTTTCCAAAGGCATTAAACCCCGATGCGCCCATCTCCTGCCGTCGCTCCAGGACCGCATCCTGGCTGTGCCTTCACTCCCCCTCCAGCTTCCGTCTCGCTCCTCCGGTCCCAAAGCTGCTCCGGGGAGCAGCGAGTGCGGCCCGATCCCTGCGGCAGCGCGCGGGGCTGGAGCAGGGGCCGCACCGCGCTCGCCATGCATGAGGGTTTCGTTAAAACCACGCGAACAACCACTGCGAAAGTCTTAAAGATTCCTGTGCTCAGCTGCTCGGCAGCCTTAGCAGCGCAACGCTATCTTATAGGGAATTATTAATACACTAAGATCCTATAGACCTCATGTAAGTTATCAGAATAAAGGTGATACTAGATGTATAAATGGATGATAACCTTTTACCGTACAGTATGTATTACAATTTTGTAGCTTAGTCCTTTTTTTGGCTATCAGATTTTGTTAGTATGATAAAAAGGAACACAGGAAAAAAAATGGTTTGACTGCTAATGTCTATTTTGTTATTTGGTTCATTTTGTTTCCTCCTCTGTACAAAAGCTGTACGAACCTCACTGTGTAACCCCTGCGGCTCTGTAATCCCGTACCCTGGCCCCTGTCCTGGCTTGCTGGTGTGGTGAGCTCCTTACTACGAAATAAAATCTGTGGCTGAAGTTGGGCTCCATCACGTGAATCCAGAGCACTGGGGCGGGAGCGTGCCGGCTCCGCGTCCTGCCCGGGATCCTTGTGCGCCCAGTTCGCCCTGTGCACAAGCACTGGCACCGTGGAGACTGTGGCATCTGTAAGGAACCAAGTTAAAAGAAATAATGTGCATGCTCCTGTGTTTAACTGTAGGCAGAAGCCCCGGCACCAGGAAGGCTCTTGGGACCACGAGGCTGGTGCTTGGGCACATCCCCATCACCCGAGCACGGGCGTGAGGGATGCAGGGCCGTGGCCTTGAGTGGCTTCAGATTTCTGCTCCAATGGGTCCAGATCCGCAGTGTCACCAAGGCCTCATGGTTCCTGCGGGGAGCAAACCAGGCAAGTGGGGCTGGTTAGGGGATAGGGAAGGAAGGAAGCGGGGCTGGAGGGCAGCTCAAGGACACAGCAAGTGTCCTTCCTCCTCCTCCCTCTGCCTTTTGCTTTGCTCACTGTGGAAATAAGTGCAAAAGGCCAGAGATTGGGTGCTAAGGAAGAGGCTGGAGAGTGACAAAAGGCAGGGAGGACCTAAGAAAAAGGGGCTGCTCTTTCCTCACCTTCTGGCTTTTTCTTCCCAGTGCCCAGCCCTAAAGTGGAACCTCAGTGGTCCCGGTGCAGGGACACACGATGCCCTGGAGCAGGTCGGGATGGGCCAGGCAGGGAGTCAGGTCCAACCAGGCACCCCGAACCCACGGTTTAAACCCCAGCCAGGGACCAAGCTCCCAAGAAGCCTCCTCACAAAATAGCTCATTTCCTTCGAGAACAAAAAAGTCACCTGCGTGCGGCTGGAGGCTGCGTCGCGCTATCGGAGCAATCAGCATTTAATTTGATGCAGTCAAGGCTCGAAAGAAGATGCTATCGAGGGGAACATCAAAGCCACGTTCCCCTGCTTGCAGATGCAACGGGAAGGCGCCGTCCACGTCTCTCATTTTATCGGCAACTTTCAAAACATCAGTCTAAATAACAGAAAATGAATATTAAGAACGTTTGCAAATTAATGTCTTTTGTAGCTAAACAAAGGCCACTGTCTAACCTACTTCTTTTGCATGTCTGGGACAGTGTCTTATTAAATCCTAATTATACAATTTTGTTGTGTCTAATCATTCCTGCACTTGCAGGAATTAAACCTGCAGCTTTTTACCCGTTGCTTGGGCTGTGCAGGGGCTCGGTCCTGCCCCACGTGGCCAGGGATGGGGGTGGCTGCAGGGCCCCCAGTTAGCGCGTTGCCTCCTGCACTGTGTGACGGGAGCAGAAGTTTCATTTGCAAAGCGCCGTGTGGGACAACAGGCAGGTGCTTTGCAGCCTCCTGCTTGCTATGAGTTTGGGGACAGGACCAAAACACACCCCGGGGGCTCAGATTTCTGCACTTGAGTTTGGTAGATCTGTGCGGACAGGGGCTGTGGTGCAGCATCGGGCACAGGGGAGGAGGGAGCAGTGGTTTTTATCATCTTTGCTTTAAATTTTGCAATTTTGGGGGCGTTTTCAGTGCTTGGCTGGTGCCATGTCGGGAGTTGCCGCAGCAGGAGCAAGCGGCAGGGATTTCTCCTGGTCCCTGTGTGGCCCCAGCTGTTCCCAAGGGGGAGCCCAGCCCTGGGGGGGATGCGGCAGGGGCCAATCCCTGCGTGGCCCCTCGGGAGCACCGAGCGGTTCAGGGGGGCTCGGGGCTTCAGTGCGACTTCGTTAGGGAACTAGCAGGGCTGCAGCGTGGAAGCCTTTGAAGTGTTAATTAAAAAGAATTATGCAAAGGAGCGCGGATTGGAAACATTCATTTGAATCTCAATAAGGCGCCCGTATCAAAAATAGCAGCGGGATCGACCACGGATGCGGCGGCTTTGGAGCGGGAGCCGCGGGCAGCCAGCGTGGCCGGAGCAGGGGGTTTTGGCCCCTGTGCTGCCGAAAACAACTCCCATCTCGGGTTTAAAGAGCTGGAAAGCACCTCGTTTTGTGGAGCCTCTGGGTACCTGGTGGCTCCTGGATGCCAGGACCAGCTGGTGCCCCTACAGCTCCCGGCTCGGTCCCACGGGGAGGTTGCGGGTGCTGCAACCAGAGCCACCAGCTCTATTAAAAATGCATCAATATTAGCCTGCCCTTAGGACTGCCCAATGCTCGCCCAGCATCCGGGGGGATTTAGGGGTTGTGGCACATGTGAAACCCCTCTGGAAGCTGCTGCTTCCTACGGGCAGGGACATAAGTCACGGGATCCAGTGCCAGGCGGCTGCACAACCCCATTATCTGCTGTTCTGGAGCAAGCTCCAACCCTGCATCAACGCGGGCAGATACGTTAAATACACATAGATGCAGTAAATATTCCATACCAGCAAGCATCTCTGCCACAGCAGGCAGGGGCAGGGAGAGATTATTTTTATTTTGTTGATCTGCCCAATGTGTTTAGGACGGATTGGGATCAGCTCTGCTTTTGCAGGGATGTCATGCCAATTTCTGCTCCACAATGAAGAAAAAAGTGCTAGTTGTTGGAGCTGGGAATGGCATTAACGGCGCTGTCACCGCGGAGGGCTGCGCGCGGCTGGTGCAGGAGGCAGGACAGGTGGCTCCAACAGCTGGGGTCAGCATTCCTTAAGAAGGAGGGAAAGATTCCTTCGAGGTGGGATGCTCTGACACGTGTCTTCAGTCAGCCCAGAGCGCTGGGCAGTGTATTTGGACATATGCCAGTCCCCATTCTCCAAGCAGGGGGCATTCATTACAAAGTGCTCCGTTTGGGCTTTTTCTTCATTTCCTTTTGCCCTCTTGGGCCCTTTTCTTTCATTTTTCTAAATAAAACAGTCGATGTCGCACACCACCTCCCACCGCAGCCCCGGCGGCGGCTCCTCGCGCGGTTCCTTGCTCCGGGTTCGCAGCCGGAGCCCCCGCGCCGCCCGGGGACAGCGGGGCCCGGGGCGCTCCCTAGACCATCCTGCTCCTGATACATAATTTAGAAACCATTTTGTTTTGCCACGCTAGTTTTCACCACCAATTTGCTATAGCAAAAGAAGACAACTTCCCTTTAGGAAAGAAGAAATAAATAAATAAGCTCGCTCTCAATTAAATTCCTCGTGACCTTACTGAAACTTTTTTTCCTATTCCCTGTTCTATAGAAGCAGCGCTTTTTTTTCATATTATTTTTGTGATCTCCAAATCCACCGAGAGACAGAAGAAATCAGCATATCAGAGAAAACAACGCTTCTTGTGATGCCCAGCAGTCACTAATTAACAAATTAAAAAAAATGAAGAAGAAGAAGAAGAAATCTTTATGCAGATATAATTGTTTTCTGGCTATGTTGCCTTTTCTTTTGTCAGCACGGTGACAAGGAAGTTCTTTATTTCTGCAACTAGATCAGATTAAAACCTCGCCATCAAACCCTGTTCTTCTCACTGTGTGTTTTTGTGTGGCTCATTGTTCCAGCCCCCAAATAACATTTCTTGCCTGCACACGTTTATCCTATTGTGGTAGGGTTTTCTTTTTCTTTTTTTCCCCCTTTGGAGTCTTTCACAGATGTTAGAATGGCAAAAGGAGCGTTTAAAGACCTGGCTCCATGAGGAGGCCCTGAGATGCCCGAGGGAAGGAATTACCTTGGTACAGCTGTGGCCAAAGTGCCTCCAGCTGCAGAACATCTGGAGAACATCTGGGCCCCAGTGCTGGTCCTGCTGGTGCAGGCATTCCCAAGAGCTATCCCAGTGATGGCAGCTCTGTCCTTGCCCAAAGGTTCCTTCCTCGCCGTCCAGCCTGACGCTCCCTCTCGCCTCGTCCCTGTCACCACACACGTTGCACCTAGGCTGCCTTTGGAGGGCCCTGGTCTCACTTGGAGGCTTTTAGGTGCTATAACATTTCTATAAATACTAAATATACATGTAAATGTAATGCATCACTACTGTGCGAAGCAGTGGTTTCTCGCTGGGAGGTTCTGCGTGGTGGCCGGGTCTCCTCAGCCACTGACGGCAGCAGAAGCCGCTGCAGGTGGCCGGGGACCCCTCTGAGGTCTCCGTCTCTCTGTGGGCTTGAAGGATGGAGGAGCTTTAGCTGCAGAAGACACCTCTGGATTGAGCCACGTTTGGGCCTTTTGGCAAGAGGCTTCCCAAATCTCCTTTGCGAAGCCCTTTTCCAAACGCTGCTCTTGACAGGAGCGTGACCCGGAGCCGAGCGCGCCGGAGAGTGACCCACGTCCCCTCCTGGTGCTACCGGCACCGGATCCCCCGGACACGCGGGGACGGGAGCGGGGACGCGGCGCAGGACGGGGAGAGCGGAGCCCGCGCCAAGGGCTCAGGCTTGCTGTGGGGCTCCCGCACGCGTGTGACCTAATTAAATTAATTTTGTTATTTTTCCTTTTTTTTTTTCTTTTTGGTCTGGCTTAAAGATAATTAGCCCAAAGATGCCCTGATTTCTTTCTTCTGAGTGAGAGCTTGCATTTAATTATTCAACAAGACTCGTCTCTTCAGTTGTCATTTGTGTTATTAGGGCCCTGGGGACGGCGGCTCCGTCACTTTGGCACGGCGGGACGGGCCCTGCCGGGACCCCCCTGCTGCTCCCTTCTCGCCGCCCTGCGCATCCATCGCTCCACCTGGCCCTGGCTCTGCACTCTGGGCCATCCATGATTAAATGGCCCCATGCATCCCAAATTCCCATGTTTTCCCCAATGTTCAGGAAAAAAAAAAAAAAAAAAAGAAAAGAAAAAAAATCACAAACAAACCACCTTCGGGGGCTGTTTTGCAGAAGAGGACGAGGTCTGGAGCCGCTGAGGCACCAGGGACTGGTGCAGCCATTGCGCCCAGTAGCACCAAACCCCATCCGTGCTCCTCCAAAACCTCTGGAAAATGTTTTCTCTCCAAATGTTTTCTTCTCCCCTCAGCCCTGGAGCTGTAATAGATCATCACTTATTTAAAGCAAAACCCAGCTAATGGAGCAGCTGCATAATATATGCTGCAAAGAAAGAAAAAAAAAAATGTCAGCAGTTTTAAAACTTTGGAGGTTAAAATGCTGTCAAGTTATTTTTAATATTTTTTTCATTTGTTTTAATTTGCTGTTACTTAATATGCAGCGAGGACCTTGGAAGCTCCCTTTTTCCTCCACGCAGTGTTTTCCCAGTGTGTAAATCCCAGTTGTGCTCCTCTTCCCTCGTGTCCCTTTGGCCGGGGCCGCTCGGCCAGGGTCTCCCAGCGGTCCCCTTGCCGCCCTGTTCCCTTCGCCGTCCCCTTTCCGGGGACTCCGAGCCGAGGGACGGCTCTGTGGAGCTCCAGGGCCGAGGGACGGGGATGTTTCCTACCAGGGAGGTCCTCAAGGTACCGGCCGTGCCGCGAGCTGTGCCGGGCCGTGCTGTGCCGGGCCATGTCATGCCAATCGGCTTGCACCATGGGAGGACTGTGCCGTGCCCTGGAGGGCTATGCCATGCCAGTCCGGGCCATTCCGTGCTGTGCCCAGCAGGACTACGTGGGACCAGGCCATGCCGTGCCATGCCGTGCCATGCCTAGCAGTGCTATGGCGTGCCAAGCTGGGCCAGGCCATGCCCACCAGGGCTGTGTGCCTGGTAGGACTCTACCAAGTCATGCCTAGTAGCGCTATGCCGTGCCGAGCTGGACCCTGTCATGCTCATGAGGGCTGCACTGTGCTAGGACCGTGCCATGCCAAGCCATGCCATGCCAAGCCATGCTATGCCATGTCATACTCAGTAGGAATACGCTATGCCAAGCCGGGCCATGCCGTGCTGTCCCTGGTAGGGCTATGCAGTGCCAGGCCGTGCCACACCACCAGTAATCGTGCCCAGCAGCGCTATGCCATGCCTGGTAGCACTATGCCATGCCAAGCCATGCCAGCTCAGCCGTGTCCAGCAGGCCCGTGCTGTGCCGTGCTGTGCCCCGTGTCCTGCTGTGCCAAGACGGGCCGTGCCTGCCAGGACGAGGTGGAGCCAGGCCGGGCCATGGCAGGACGATGCCGCCCCGGCCCCACGCAGCACGCAGGGCCGAGCCGGGCCGAGCCGTGACGGCACCAACAGGTGGCGACAGGCGCCGTGGAACGATGTCCCCCCCGATGCCACCACTGCGGGGGCCCGGCGGGGCAGGGCGGGCGCTGGGCCGGGCCGAACCGAGCCGGGCCGAACCGAGCCGGGCCAAGCCATTGGCTCGCCTCGCCTCGGCTCGGCTCGGCCCAGCTCGGCTCGGGTCCCCTCCCCCGGCCGGTCTGCGGGCTGGTTAATCCTGTATGTAAATGGCAGCCAATGGATGTTGTTGTTGAGCGGGGCTGGGATTAGCGGCGGGGCGAATGGCTTGCAATCTTACTGGC